>JAURVB010008576.1:0-24169 GCA_033002965.1 Piper betle | reverse complement strand
TGAGGACTAGAATAGAACTATCATTGAAGCAGCGGCGACTGACAAAAAATAGATGTAAAGAATATCCTTACATGTATAAACGACTGATTTTCTTGGTGCACTTCTGTAGGAGTGCACTTCTCCACAGAATTGCAGCTTGTTTTCATAGCCTATTATTGATTTGGGAATTACATATGATGAAGCGAACTTGAGAATCGACTAAGAGTAAAAGTCACCTTGGTCATGATTCTTCTAAATAATTAAACGACTGTTACCATAGAAATGCAGTTTTCTGTTTATGGTTGCAGGAATATCATGACAGCTTTGGAGGTTTAGATGGACCAGAAGAAAAAGAACAGAGTTTCAAGCCAAAAATAAAAAGATTCTGTTACAGCTTTTGAGTTGTAAACGTGTGGTTCATCCTCAAAATGATCTTTACTGCGTCTAAGTGAGAAGGCGACTGTACTGCACAAAATCGTAAGATACGTCTTGTTTTGACAAAATATGGTGGGGATGGCAGGTCAAACACCATCTGCTTCGTTTGCTGATCAATCTATCTGTTAGAACCTTGTTATCTGTGGTCAAAAAATGCGAATTTGGGGTTGTCTTTAAGCGTTGTTGTAGAACATAACGTGGTGATTTTTTGTTTTATGAATAGAGAAAGCCTATCGTGAAGTTTATTTCCTGCACCCAAAAATGTGCTTTTTAGATTTTATCTCTTTTCTTTCAATTTTTTACATGCCAACTTGTTCTTGTCAATGCTACAGAATTTTACTGGCCACCCTGGTATTTCCTCTAGTTGTTTGATTTCAGCTGTGCAATTGGTGTATAACAATATTCGTCCTCTTAATTGTGACAGTTGATGTTAAAGGTTGAGAGGTGCAAACAAAATTATTAGCAGATGCTTAACACATGCGTGTGTGAATCAGACGATTACTGTAAACCAACTTGGGTAAGTCATGATGTGAAATCCAAATTATCAAATCAATCCACCAATTCTTCCGGTTGTTGTAAAGCAAAATCGTTTTTAATTAAAATACTGTTGACACCCCTATACACTGCAAAGTTCCTGACCAAGAAAACTCTAGTTGTAACTGGTGTGCGTACTCACGTGAGGAACTTCCACAGAGCCAATCCATAAAACATCGTTGTTCTCGTGAACTTCAGAGACGGGCCTAAAGCCCTTCCATTTTATCAATAAGTTTTAAATGTACCCGTACATCGTCATGCACATCACGCAAGTGTTTAGCTAGTTATTAAGAACGAGTTAGTAAAATTCTACCCACATTAAGGTTTGAAAAAGGCAGATTTTAACACATTTATAATCATATTTATTTGAATTAAAGTTTGTTACTTAATAATATGCACTTAATTTAAAATTTCCACATAATCAAAGATTTTTATATACTTATTTGTAATTAATCATTAAGAAAAACTGAGAATATAAATTTTATCAAATTAAAATATTTACTGATTAAATTATTTATTTATTTTTAACATAAAATTGATATTACTTTTAATATTTATATACAACTATTGTCTTCTAACTATTAAAGTTAAATAGAAATTAATTATTTTTATTTAAAAATAATAATAAGTAATATTTTAGAATTATTTTTGTATGATATTAATATACATATACATATATAGTCTTGTACGGGTGAACTGCAGCTTAAATGGCTTTAATGAGCTACTTTGAACCACCTATTTGATAAAATTGGACGGTCAGATTTCTTTCCCTCCCATCTAAGGTGTTCGGCTGAAGTCCTATATTACCACCCTTTTCTCTGGAATTCAACACCTGAACCACCCACCCCAGACCGACACCCAGAACACGGTGTATAAACAAGGGCAACAGGCATCCAAAGTTTAGAGGGTCTTCGTTGTGTAACTGTTACAATTGGATTGTGTATCCAAATTTCAAAGAAAAACAGAGAGGCAGTTACAAGTTACAACAAATAAAGAAATATAGTGAGAGAAACTAGTTGCTCAGTCTTTAGTTGGGAAGAAACAAGCCTAATTGCTTGCAGTCTCCAGGGAGGAATGAGAACAAAGAACTAGAACAGCAGCGTATACTTCCTTTGAAATGGCTTCAACCATATTAACCACCAAAATCAACTCCTTGACAAGAAACTAACTTATCAAGCACGGAAGTCCAAAAATTGAGATAATTTCTGCAGAAGGATTTCCTAGTCCCATACAAATATTTGTCGCGAGTGATCCAATCCTTTCCCAAACTTGAAGTTTTACGCTTGCCTCCATCTCCTCATGAAAAGCAGAGACAATTTCATAAATAGAAGTTCTAAGAACATCGGCCATGGCATAGGCCTTGCTATACAACACTCCAGTTTGCTTTTACTGACAATGGTTGATGGAACATCTTTTCTTCCTGTATTTACCGTCGCCCACTTGATCTTTGCAGGACCTATCACATATGCACTTTGGGGACTTGTCTTCTTCCCTAGGCATGCCTCCACAGCCAGTAGACAAGAGAGCAGAGAAGAAACAACAGATGCATTAGAACCAGTCAGCTGGGCTACTCCATACCTGTCTTCGTTGTGGGAGTGAGCAGTAAGAGCTGAGATGGATCTTGCACACCAAGCATATAACTGCAATTTTATAGTTCTTTTGTTGTATTATGAAAAGATGATATAAAGCAAATACAGAATTATATGCGAGACAAAGGGGTAAAGTGAGAAAAGAAAGAAAATCGTTAACAGAAAACTGCTTGACTTTCCGTTGGTGCATCTTAATGGATAAACAACTAACAAGAAGCATCATTTGATAATGAAAATGAAGGACATCTTTGTCATTTTTTGCAATTTTGTACCACACGGTTCTAATTATAGCATCCATATTATGCTATTTTATACTGAGAGTACAGAAATTGCATAGTTTCATATTTTTTCATTCGCATTGCTGAACTATAATTTGCAAAAAGAGGGGGAAGAAAATCAAACATATCATTAAAAGAAGATACGTAAATGTTACCTGGAAACTATTAAATGCTTCATGAAGTTTAGGATCAGCACCAGCATCTGCTGGTGACTGCAACTGTCCAGACAGATCATGTGCTTTGCTTCCCCACATTCCATCCAAACCCCGGCCAATGCCAATGTAAGTTGTTCCAAAGGCCTGATACACAAAACTACAACTCTTTTATAAGTCTCACCCGTTTCTTCAAAAATGCCGCTCGCCGCCAAGCATCAACATTGCTCTCACAGACTATACACAAATCAAGATATGCAAGATAATGACCGAGAGATCTTGGGGTGCTCTGCTCCAAAGCCACAAGAAGAGGTTCACTAGGATTCATTTCTGCTGCAGCTGAACCTTTTGGGGGCAAAACAGCATCTTCTTGTATGTATCACCTTCAAATAAAACATGTTCACCGCTTAAAACTTGAGAACAATCTTATGAATATGCACAAATATCAAGACAAGTGTTAAGATGCTGCCATATCTACATCTGAATAATAGCAATCTCATAAATCTAAACAAGATCTCGCCAAATACCCACTACTAAAACCTATGATTCCCACTCAATAATGTTTGTAACTCCTCTATGAATAATGAAGAAATATTAAAACCTTCAGATACAGAAAGAAGAAGAAAACTGTCCTACTTGCTATCCATACAGGACTTAAAGTGAAATCTTTGAACACACAGATACCCAATAAAAATGAAAGCATGATCAACCAACTCACCAAGGTCGCTGTAAATGATAACATTGGCGCTAAAAGATCAATGATCCAAGTAGAGGACAAATTGGACTATTAGATCTCACTCAAAATGCAACTCAATTTTTTTATATGTAAAAAAAGTTACAAGTGACACATAACTTGCAACAGAAATGTACTAGATGCCTTCCAACCTGAAGTAGGTGACAACTTTGCTCCCAGCAAAAGGAGATAATAAAGATCCCAAAGAAGAAAGTGATTTGCTCAACTAAAAGCTTCCCTATACCACTGGTTGTCTGGAACTTTTCTGGAATAAATAACATAAATATTGTAGTACATACAAAAGAAATACATGATAGCATCAACGCTTGCTTCAGAGATGAAGGAAGCCCAATTTTGAAGCTGAAGAAAAGGGGCCGCTGCACATTCAAGAAATAAGCATATCAGCCTATGCTTGATTTTCCAAACCATAAAAAGCAAACGTATATGCAATCTTCTCAAATAACTTCCGCATAATACCTTCAGTTGGTTCTTAGACACAAAATGAACAAATGCTATAAAACAACAATATAATAACAGCTAACTAAACTATTGTCGCAGCAAAAGTAATAGAAACCTTGCAATTACTAAACAAAGTACAAATACCATAACAACTTTTTTAAGTAAGAACAACAGACATAAGAATCTATTTAAGCTCCAGATTGCATGATATATGTGTTTTAATTTACAGTAGAAAAAGATAAAAGACATTATATCAGCAGTCGTTCATAGGTAGTTACAATAAACTACACATAAAAACTAGCACTTTTACAACACTGTCAGACTATCCAGTTCTTCAGAAGCTCTTCACAAATTCCCTCAAATATACGTAAGAATTAAAAAGTGAAAGATACAACAACAAAAATTAATCACCTTTCTTATTAAATCCAAATTTCAAAACATAAAAAAGCAATCTTCCATGACTATAATTAATCACATAAAAGCTAGCATTTTTACATTCATCATAACTAATGAAAAACACATCAACCAAAATCAATTGCCTTTATTGCACCATTCAAATTTCAAAACTTAAACAAGCAATCTTCCATGATGACCATAATTAATCCCATAAAAAAGAAAGCTAGCGTTTTTTCTTTCACTACAACTAATGAAAGATGAAAGACACACCAACCAAAATCGATCACCTCTGTCGTTCAATCCAATACTTCGAAACTAACCTGGATGATTGGAAACCGCAACACCCACCGCCTCGCCCACACAAACCACCCACCATACACCAACCCAAACGCCACCCCCTTCAGCCCCACCCTCCCCCACCCACCAACCCCGCCACAAACGGTGACCGCCGAGAGAAACCCGGACACCCCGGACAGAAGCAGGCACCCCACCAGCCTGGCCGACGTCGCCGCCCGCCGGCGTAAGCCCGGGTCGGCGGGCTGCCGATCGGAGCCGGCGGAGACGAGGGAGAAGAAGAGGAGGCGGAGGAGGTCGTAGGTGGAGGCGGCGGGGTCGGGGTGGGGGGAGGAGGGGAGTGAGAGGGCGAGGGAGAAGAGGAGGAGGGAGAGGAGGAAGAGGGGGAGGTGGAGGAGGAGGGTGGGGAGGGGGTGGGAGAGGAGGCGGGCGGTGGTGGAGAGGAGGAAGACTGGGGTGGAGAGGAGGGGCTGCCATATGAGGAAGCCCAGCCACCGGTTCCGCACGGCGGTTTCCGGCGACATTAGTCGGCGGTGGTCGGCGGTGGGGTGGAGGGTTTTTGGTTTTGGGGGATTTTAAGGAGGGGTTTTGGAGGGATTTGGGGACCTTGATGGGCTTTCTCGTGTTTTTCGTTATATCACGTGGGTGATAAATTTTAAGTTTTTTTAATTTTAAATATATATTTTAATTTTATAGGTCACCTCTTACTTTTATTTTATTTTCATTTATTGTTAAAATATAAAATAATAACGGTAATCAATACAAAAAAGTATTTAATAAAATATAAAATAGTAAAAAATCTTTTCGTAAAAATTAAACCTTAAATTCTAAACTCTAAACCTTAAACCTCTAAAACACTCGTATTATTATGAGGTAAGTAGTAGCAGAGAAGAAGGTTGGGGTGGAACCGTAGAGAGGAGGGGCTGCCATATTAGGAAGCTCAGCCACCGGTTTTGTACACCGGTTTTTTGTGATATTTGGCAGGTATGATTATAGTTGCAAAAATAGAAATAGAACGTTTAATTAGATTATAAGCTCAAAACTCGATCGTTTAGAGTAGATGAGATTATCCTAATAATTTTAGAAATAGACTTCGATTTTAGATTATAATTTAATGAAGAGATAAAATATGATGATTTTTTTTGTATTTAAAAAAGTTGAATCCCCTAATTTGATAAAATGTTCGGTTGGTTTAGGGTGATGGGGTTGTCTTAATGTGCTTCTTATCATCTAATTTTACTTGGGGGTGACACCAACTCAAAGCATGGTACTTGAACTCGTGCTTGTTATTGTGTGTTTTAGTTGAATAAATGTTTGGCTAATGAAAAGTTGCAGCTTTGTGATGTGAACGAGTGTTTAGCTTTGTCCGGTTCAAAAGTCGAAACTTGAGTTGGAGACGTTCGAGCTCCATAAAATATTCATAAACCTCAGATGCATTCAACCTCAACAACATTAACACGTCGAGGGCTCATCTCAGCTTGTTTACTTAATACTCAATTTCATAAATGAATTTCCTAATGAGTTATAATTCATTTTAATCCACAGTCTTATTGACACTAACTTGTGTTGGCGTTATTAAGTTTATCTCACATCGATCATCGAGGGTGTTGGTGACTAGTATATTGGCTAATAAGAAAACCTTATTCTTTGAACTAATTTTTATATTAAGAGAAGTTCATAACACTTGTTACAAGTCTCTTTGAAGCCCAAAAAGCCTAGTAGTAGTATTAAAGCCCAAGTTTATTAAAGTCGTAGAGGGTTTTGTGACTAGTATATAAATTAATGAGAAAACCTTATCTTAATTAATTTTTAGATTAAGAGAGACTCATAATACTTATTATAAGTCCTTTTTAAAGACCTAACAGACTTAATAGGTGTCAACAAAAAAATACGGTAAGTTTTAACACCTCCTGGTCCATGTGAAATACGATTTGATCACAACACAGAACTGAGACGTTGATACATGCATACACATAGAAACAAAAAGTTACAAAACCTGCAATATCTCAACTCTCCTCAAAGGCGGATTTAACCATGTTCCTTACACAAGATCTGTGACAGCTCAACAAATGGAAGAATTCCCACCCAAATTCAATGAAGCAAAATGGGTTTCTACATCATTAGACAGACCGCTAGTTGTATCTGTTGGATGAAGAGTACTCAGATCACCACCTGACCAGAACATGGGCACCTCCAAAGCCCTGTAAAAAAAACCCCTTAATTCACCTCATACCAAGTCCTCAAAACTGAAACAACCAAATGTATGAAAAGGCATGCTTTGAGTTTACATACCCATCTAGACATCTGAATCTACAACGTGAAGCATAGTCTGAACTGTACTTCTCCACAATGTTCTTCAACTTCTTCAACACCTTTACAGACTCTTTAATCGGCAGTGTATCCCAGAATTTCAGTACCTGGGTGTAGTTTGAGCCATTTGGGTCCTTGAAAATTTCTACTGTCCAGAACAGGCTTTGATCTTGAACGTTGTAATACTTTAGCAGATTCAACAACTTATGAGAACAAAAAGACCCTTCTTTAAGCTGCGTGTTCTTAGGATGAAATCCATCAGACAGCATTTTGACAAACTCAGTAATCTCACAAGCAGTCCTTGCTTCCTTTATGTTCACAAAAGACTTTTTAAAATCTTCTGTGAAAAATACCTGCAGAATTTCCGAGATACAAAATTGCTTAAGAAATATATCAGGAGGTATAATCTGATTCATAATTGTTACTTGAATTGTCATTAGAATGCAAACCTTCCATATAGCTTTAGAGAACATTGAAGAATCTATAGTCCTGTAGTCTTCTATATTAAGGTCAAGTTCATCAATTTTATTCCCAACATCTTCAATCAAAACCCTGTCCATAGCAGAGTCGAAGAAGCACCCACGACTCTTTGCATCAACAACTACATCCTTCCAGATTGAATCGCTATTAAGTAAAGTGGTGCCATTGCCAAGAATCCATAGGCAGTGTCTGAAGATAATCCATCAACAGCATTGATATTATATGATACATATATAGTTAACATGAAATGAAGAGTTTACTACCAAAGAATGAGCAAATTAATTAGTAAACAACTCACTTGGCCCTTGTCAAAGCCACATTTGTTCTTTGAAGATTTGATAGAAAACCAATAGAGCCATTCATATTTGATCGAACAGTTGACATTATAATAACATCTTCCTCTGCTCCTTGGAATCCATCCACCGACTTGACGTTTACAGTAAACCCAGATTCAAGTTTCTCATATCTTCTACCAATTTTCTTTGCAATTGCATGAACCTGGGCAGTGTAGGGAGATATAATCCCCACACTAATTCCCTGCCTCGACTTCTTAAAAGCTATAATACCAATCAGAATGTTATCTAGCATACACAAAACAGTAAAAACAAGCCAAGCAAAGATCAAGCAAAGTACCTTCGAAAAGTTTTTCCACTAGAACCGAAACAATTTCTACCTCGTCCATGTTTCTCTTGCTATGCTTGGCATCGGTCCCTTCCTTTCCACTACCGTAAACGTTGATAAACGAGTAAGGACCATATATCTTCCCTTCAAGATACTGTTTCTCGTACCCGCAAGACTTGACGTTTTCACCATCAGTGATCTGTCTATTATAGAACATGGTATTAGGAAAAACGCTAATGGAAGGATGCATCCGATATTGAATGTTGAGGAGATGTTTGTCATGACCAAGTGACACCAGCCTTTCAAAGAGGCTTCTTCCAAAGTAAGCCTTCTGACAAATCTGCATGACACTACAAAAAGTTATCAAGAACACACAAAGAAGTTTCAAGGTCATAAGATTATTTGATGAATGTACTTAATTGACATATCAGTACCTTGCTCATGACCACAGCAGGTAGCTGACACTCGTCACCTATCAGAACTGCATGGCGAATGCCTGGGATTTGCATGGGGATTAAGGACTCACATTCCTTCAATTGGGCAGCTTCGTCGACGATGAGCAGATCAATTGGCGGCATATCTGGTATTGATCTCAGACGAAAAGACCCAGATGCTGTACACAAAATGAGGGTGGCATTTGCCAAGCAGAACTCCTCTATACTCTGTTTCGTCGCATTTGTTGGGATTTTGAGAGCTCCTTTTAGAGCTAAAACAAGTCGGAGGGCATCAATCCTGTTCTTCCAGAGTGACCTTGTGGATCGATCCCACCACACATTGCATATTTCTTCGAAAGACATGGATGTTTCGTCGACTTCGTCATCATCAAGATCAAATAAGTATTTATGGTCTTGACTCGGAAGCAGCTCCAAGTGGCTGGCTGATATATCTGAGCAAGCTTCGTGATCTTTTGCCTTTACACAACTTGTATACACCTTTTCCAAATCGAAATCAATATTAGAACTGTCACTTAACCCATCCCGGATCAAGTTCAGATAACCGTTCAATCCGAAATACATGCCAGAAACTGAGGGATTAATCATATGTGAGGGTAAGTGCTTGTGAAATATCATCATGTACTCTTTGAGAGTATCTGAAATGGCAACAAATCTTCTTCTAATGTACTCTCTAAATGTGATGGGCAGATTTCCCTTCTCTTTCTCATCACCCACATAACGATTGTACTCTGTAAAACACTTCTCGAGTAGACCTTTCAACTCTTCTATCTGATGGTTCCAACCTGTGAGAGAAGCAAAACACTTTTTCAGCTCATTCACCCTGTGTTTCAAAAATATGTTCTCTAGATTCTCATTCTCTTTCATCTTCATTTTGTCTTCGTTTCCGAACAACAAGACATCCCCAGTAGCAGCAGAGAAACCAGAGCGAACCCTCTCCTCTAGCAGTCCCATAAGCCGCTTGGCTACTTGCACCACTGCAACATTCGTGGGTGCACATGTGACAGTCCGGCATTTCTCTGCTAGTAAACACCATAACAGAGTGCTCACTGTCTTCGTCTTGCCTGTTCCCGGCGGCCCCCATATGAGCTTTGCCGCCGGCCGGTGATTGCATTTCCGGCCAGCAAGGCAGCTGAGAACTGCTCCTATCTGAGAATTGTTCAGCTTCAAGTCACTCAAATCAGCTCCCAAGTTGGATGGTTTTTCTGTTCCATCAATAGACCAACATCTACAATTGTCCTCCTGTTATAAGAAAAACATTCATAAGTAGCACAGGAAAGTACAAAGAGAAGTGAGGCATCTCACAAGAGTGGCCATTGTATAGAACATGGAAAACAAGTTGAGAAAGGGTCTAACCGAGGGGTCATTGTAGAGAGCTATCTTCAACAAGCTGCATTGAATCTGCCTTTCTTGGTCCAGATTGAGAGACACCCATATCCGAGTACTTGTCATCAAGTTCGCCAAAACGATTGCATACAAAGGCTCCTCTCTAAGACCAGCCATTTCCCAAGAAGCTGCAATGGACCTTGATGGTCTAACCTCAATTGTATAGACTGGCCCTTCCTCGTCCTCATCACTACCTGTAACAAGCGCTAGTGTACATGGCCTGTTGCTCCTAATGAGATCACCGACTGATCTGGGTCGTCTCACAGTTGAGAGAGAAAGCAAATCACCGCTCTTTGGGGAGGTGGGCTTGATGTTTGGATCATACGGGCGATGGCTGTCATTCAATTGCTGGATGGCAATGGTATAGATGAGCAAATTTTGATCACGAACACCAGACTGACACCTCTTCACCGACAGTATGTTCCAAACGGTTGAATGAGATACAAGATCAAGATTTGAGCGTAGTTCTGATCGGATCTCTTCGATAAGAGGCGTCTTGAAGGTAGCAAGGTATTGTGAGATGGAAGAGAAGGCCCGTGGAATCTCTTTCACCTGCATGAACGAACAAGTAGCAAAGATGACACATGAATCACACGAGTATACGCTAGAATTTATAATTTCAGACCCGAGACTTGTACAGATTGTCATTGAGAATGTCATGGAGCTTCCAGGAAAAGACCAAGCCAGCAATATCATTATCTGGAGCTTCGGCGGCCATTGTTGTTGCACTGCGTATAGGAATAGGAGCGAACTTCAACTCTGACGAAGAGGCAAGCAAGCAATTTGTTTTCTCAAATTAACAAGGACTCACCTTGTGTTATTAGAGAGAGCAACATGCCATGGCTTTTAATGTGCAACTCAATTTAGTAGGAAAGAACTTGTGAAGAACGAAGCGCCAAACAGAAACCACCAATCAAACAGAAGAATAATAGCATGCGCAATGAAGTATGAGCATCCATGAGTGCTCATCGTGTGTTTCGTTATCTTCTGTTTTGATGTGAGATGAAAGCCATAAATGAAATGCAGCGGTCTCTTCGTCTTCCCCAGGAATTATAACGTACTTTCAAGTTCCAACTTCGAACATTCAAGTCAGCTAATAGTTGTATGCATGCTACAATGTTGTTGTATCTATAGTTCTATACTGAGGTACCTGGTAAGTACGTGATCTGATTGTCTGGGTTGGTGTCTTTATCAAGAAAATATCCAATAACAAATATGAATATTAGTACTTTTATTAGTGTGAAATTCTTGCGTTTCATGCAGTTGTACTGGCAAGCTTTGTAGCTAGCTGGCTAGTAAGTAGCAACTAATTCAGAGGTCGATCCAATTACAACTGATCGAAAATGCTAACGGGTACAATCATTAAAAATATTGCTGTATCATCCCTTTGGTCTATTTATATTCGTTCAAATTTCTGTTTTTTTTTTTTTTAAAAAGATTGATAAGCATGAGAGTTCTCTAAGTCGAAACTTAAGCACTCGTAGGAACCTGAGTTGCAAAAATCGGCCGATTTAAATTGGATCGGAGGGTTTCCGATTCAAAAATTTAGTTAAATTGGTTTTTATGCAAATTAGTCCGTGAATTAGACGATTCGAGCCGATTCCGGAATCGGTTCAAATCGGCTAATTTCAGACGACAACGATAGAACGATTGGGGGGGTGGATGGATGACTGGGCCGGCGCAGTGGACTACCTGGACGCACGTGGTGGATGACCGGGCCAACGCGGAAGGTGGTGGCAGTACGGTGCGGGGCGGGGTGCGCAGGGGGGTTGGGGTGGGGCCGGTGAGGGGAGGCAGGGCGGGGTGGCGGCGGCGGGGAGGGATGGGGCGGGGCTTGCAGGGGAGGTGGGGCGCAACGGCGACCGGGGAAGGAGGGCGGCAAGGCGGGGCTTGTGGGGGGAGGCAGGGCACGACGGCGACGGGCAAGGAGGGCGGCGGGGCAGGTGTGGGAGAAAATAGGGGAAAGAAATAAAGAAATAGTCGTGGCATTCTCGTAATTAATACTTAACTCAAATCTAACTCAATTCAAAAATAATAACTAATTCTAAATAATTTAAAAAAATTTAAAAAAATGAAAAAATACCATAAAAGATAATACATACTATGATATCAAAATGATATGTTCTATAACTAATAACCCACCGATTTTGACTAAGTTAAAATTTTTGTATAGGACTGATTTGGTCCGATTCAACTAAACCGATTCCTGACCGATTCAATCCGATTCAGTGACTCCTCGAAAATCGATTCCAACTCCGATTCCAATTTTTCCAACCATGGTAGGAACACATTTGTTGATACATAAGTTAGCTCAAACTCAATTTAAACTCAAATAAACGTGCTAAGTACCAATAGAGTCCACTCCAACTTAAAAGATAATTCAACTGGATTAGCAAAACTTGTAATGGGCATCCTTCCAAAATGTCTAGGTCTCGGTGGGCGACACTTTT
Source organism: Piper betle (assembly GCA_033002965.1). NCBI lineage: Eukaryota > Viridiplantae > Streptophyta > Magnoliopsida > Piperales > Piperaceae > Piper > Piper betle. The sequence continues at coordinate 11,621 of JAURVB010008576.1, read as the reverse complement.
GGCGAGCGCAAACTCAATTGATTAACTCCTTAAAACGTAACAACTTTAGCAAAGAAAAATTTTGGACTGTTTACTTAAAGTCAAAATAATAATCTGTTTGTGTTCAACTAAAAAACCCATCATAATTTGTCACATGTTTATTACTATTTTAAAAGCTTGCCTTTCTTATTAGATGTATATATATATATTGTATTTCTTTTCCTCCGTTTGTCAACATAAACCCAGACTTCCCGCAAACTTGGGATACAAAATTTGCAGTTTATATTTAAAATAAATAATAATATCAAATTAAGTAAATACTAATAGTAGGCTTTTTATAAGAAAAGGCATGTAATAACATCCAATCAAGAGCATGTAACAACTACAATTTTTAAATCAGGCCAGTCACATTTCTTAGTTACGAACTTAATAATTTTAGTAATTTTGTGGTAGATATTGAAGTTAAAAGTAGCTTAATTGTGTTCCACACAGTAATATAATAAATAATTAACGTAAATATTTAAGATTATTAAAAATCTCTCTAAAATTATTATTAGCCTATTAAAACAAAGTTATGGAGGGCATTCAAATATTTTAAATTTTTATGAATAAAAAATTATCCATTTAATAAAGTAGGCAAAAGAGCGAACCCTAGTAAGTGAAATAGATCAGACCCGAACCCAATCTCTGAGTTTTGGATGAGTCGAGTCCGAAACTGCCTTGCAGCATGGGCAGTCGCCGGGGAGAGGAGGACTCCTCTGGTCGCTGTTGCCAAAGAAGACGCAGCCCCACCACTGACGGGTCTTCTAGCGGGGATGAGACGGCCTCGTTGGAGGAAGCTTCTCCGTCCGCTCTTGCTCCCACTCCCACTCCTATAGACGGGGGAGTCGTCGCCGGAGTCATAGCTACAGCTCTAGGAAGAGGAAAAGGTCGATCACCGAGGAGGAGATCACCGACTATTTGGTCAGGAGGAGTCCAAATCGCCTCAGACGGACCTTCTCTACAATGGAAAATAGCCACCATTGTTGACTTTCCACGTGTTTATCTCCTTCTCCGTTAACTAGGATGCCCATGCCCCTACTTGTACCAGCCTAATTCGGCTCACTTAGGAACTGAACCAATCACCACGGGATCTACCCTCGACGTCTCAAGATAGTGATGAATGTTAGACCCCTAAAAAACTTGCAATAGATGTCACGGGCTTCTCTTAATCTAAACACTAGCTTAGAAAATACGACTTTCTCATTAGCATATATACAAGTCATCAACACCTCTACAATAGATGTAGGATAAACCCAACAACTCCCATTTACATATTAGGCGATCTCGAAATCATCATCGTCATAAATGTAGGATAAACCCAACAACTCCCCTTCACACATCGGGCGATCCTGAAATCATTATCATCTGACACGATCCTGAAATCATCATCGTCTGACAATCTCACTTTCATCAAACGACACCTACCTGACAAACTCCCCCATCAGGTGGAACCCATGAAGGAGACAATGACAATTGGCGTTGGCAAACTTGGCTCTGATACCACTGTTGGGCCCTATGGGCCCAAAAATGGACTTACAATAGGTGTTACATGCCTCTTTTAATCTAAAAACTAACTTATGGAATATCGCTTTCATTAACCTATATACAAGTCACCAACACCCTCTACGACTAATGTAAGATAAACCCAACAATGAAAACATTTAACGCATGGATGAAATGTTTATGTTCGAAAGTTATTTTAAATGAATGCTATGATATGCACTTCATGTTCAAAATAATACAAACTCATTAAAAGTTTGAAAATAAAAAATTTTAAAACAAAATGGACAAAGTCTTTCCTAAAAATGCAATAGGATCCACCTTGTTAATAACAATATTATATATATATATATATATATATATATATATATATATATAAACGTAAAATAATGTTCAAAACATTGTACTTTCACACTATATTTACATTATAATTATTTTCATTTCCTAAGTTGGGTCTTGACCCCATAGTTCATCCTATTCCATCCTATGCGTAATAATTATTGTTCACAGATCATATCATTATTTTCACACCAAATATTTCCTGCAATTAGACATCATATAATTTATTCACAATAAAATAGATAGCAGATTATCACAACACATTGTCATTCCATCTCGCCAGATAGATGTGTGCAAGTTGTATTGCTACTCCTCTATGGTTCCAACAACGATCAGTCATTGAGGTTCTCACCTATATATATAATACAAAAAAGCCAGTAACGAGTGTTACTGGTTTAGAAATAACTAATAATCAAACTGGCACAAGAAAGATGACTCTCCTATTAAATAAAATCATTTGTCTATAATTCTGCATAAGAAATCACTCATAAGGGCATTATTTAGGAGCCGTCAGCCTCAGCTTGACAACGCCCCATTCTAACTCGTCAAATGCCTCGACATTTTTAAACTATCCCACGATCACGAAAATCAATTGTCCTAAAGCTATCTACATCCTCTGTATAACTCTTGGCCATGAGTACAAAGGCTGAACACTCTAAGGCAAGCGCCTTCAGTACCCTTTAAATCTATAAGTCTAGACATGCGCTACATTGCACTACCCGTAATCTTCCACACTTCTACAGGTTTGAGGAACTCAAAATGTGGAGTTGTCAGGATCCCTCAAGAATGAAACGACCCACTCACCAATTCAGAGCCCGCTATGACTGGCACGTACAACTGTTCGTGATGTGTGTGAGTCGACTTTCCCTTGACTCACATCTTACTAGAAAATCGAGAAAATTATACATACATAAGTCTATGTATGGATTATAATATAGTAGGCCCGAAGGCATCATGATTTGGATCTGAATTTTCTAAAACAAACTCGAGGGATCTCATCCTCAAGGGTTATAAATTTGGAAATGTGTACAACTAAATGGCTTGTGTCGAGTAGGATATGATAAATCTACTACTTGACACATCCACTTACCTGTTAAATCAAATCACTGATAGAGTGAGAATGTCAAACCAGAAGCGAATCCTAAACGGATCTGGTAAAAGCTCCAATCGTTACCACGCGCCTAGGCAACAAGCTCTTACGTACATACACAACAAATCTAAAAGCTAACACCCACTATCTAAATGATACATTCACACATTCTAACTAACATACTCATATCAAATATTCACATCAATTCATATCATGATTTCCTAATTTACATTGTAGTTAATTAACAATGCATACTTAAATCGTTATATGGATTGAAGTAACCTCTGAGGTAGTGGTACAAGCAATTTGACAAGTTCATGATAGGGCTGTAGTACTCAAGAAGCAAATATGACCACTGTGTGTACTTGCACAAGCTACAAGATGGATCTTATATATCTTCTTCTTTATGTTGATGATATGCTGATAGATTCCGGTAGTCAGACAGAAATTGAGAAGTTAAAGATCTCAATTGAATAGGGAGTTTGAGATGAAGGATCTTGGCGATAGCATAGAAGATTCTCAGCATGGAGATATCCAGAGATCAGGAAATCAGGGAGGCTTTGTTTGTGTTAGAAAGAATATCTAAGGAAGGTACTAAAATGTTTTGGCATAAATGCGAAGTCAAAAACCAATTAGTACACCACTTGCTCCTCATTTCAAGCTTAGTGCTTCCATGTCACCAAAGATTGATGCAGAACGAGAATACATGACAAAAGTATCGTATGCAAGTGCTGTTGGTAGCTTGATATATGCAATGGTATGTTCAAGGCCCGATATCTCATAAGCAGTTGGGGTTGTGAGTAGGTATATGCATGATCCTAGAAAGGAGCATTGGCAAGCTATGAAATGAATCTGTGGCATATTCTGAAATCTTTTAGATGTTGGATTAGTATTTCAACAAGATGATAAAGATGGTCAATATGTAGTTGGGTATTGTGATTCTGACTCACGCTGGTGATTTGGACAAGCGATGATCAACTACTGGTTATGTATGTTACAAGCACCAATCAGTTGGAAGTCCACCTTACAACCAATAGTGGCTTTGTCTACTACATAGGCAGAGTATGACAATTACATAGGTTGTAAAAGAGGTAATTTTGCTTCAAGGGTTGCTTGGTGAACTGGGAAGGAAATAAAAGCACATCAAGGTGCATTGTGACAGTCATAGTGCTATTCATTTAGCAAAGAATCAGGTTTACCATGCAAGGATAAAATACAATCGATGTTCGATATCATTTTGTACGAAAGATTCTAGAAAAAGTGGAGTCATAATCCAGAAGATTTAGACCACTGAGAATCCTGCTAATAAAAATGGTAACTATGGTCAAGTTTTAAACATTATTTAGGCGTGGTCAATATTGTTATAAATTAAAAGATGGAGTCGTAGACATTACTGAAAGTTGGATTTGTGAGAGAATTGTATAAAATTTTGTTAAGGTGGAGAATTGTTGTATATTGCCAAAATGTACAAGTCCTACATCGAAAATTTGGGTGATATAGGAGAAGTTCTCTCCTTTTGTAATATTTCTTTGATTAGTGAAATATTAATTTAGTAGTATCTGAGAACGTAGATATAATTGGCCAAACCTCGTTAAATTTTAGTGTTTTTTATATCTATTTAATAGTTATTATTGGGTATAGTTATTATTAATTATTATGTTATTAAAATTATTTGTCTTGATAAAATTATATCTAAGAGTTAATTTTTAACGGACTAGCATGTCTCACTCTACTTTTCTGAAAATTTTATTTTGAGATAATTTTTATTATAAATATTTTCACGCTAATCATCTAAATAAATATATTAACTTTTATAAAAATTAACCCACTGTGCATAATATTATGTATCACTCGTCAGCGCTTGTCCTAATTGCCGGCGACAACTTGCCCGTTGTAGTACAACTTGATCACTGGTGTTTCCTTCCTGACCAAGATTAGTATGCACTGCCTTCGGGTTCAGAAGCAACGCTATGACCGGCAGCGGAGTTGATGGCGCCGGTGGATGCGTTGGGTTGCCGGTGATGTTCCTATTATTAGGTTCACTGGTGACTTTGCTCTTCCCCTCCTTGGCCACAAACCAGGCGAATCTTGTCAATGAATCCCCGGATGTATGTAGTAGCACCGCCATGGCCATGGTGCTGCTCAGTTTATAAGCTACGCAAGTTAAAAAGTTTAACAGTACCGTAACATAGATGACATTTTGTAGTTAAAAAGTTAACCATTAACGGTAGAATTATCCGTGAGCCTTCACTTATGACCCTGCAGCCGCATGTGGTCTACAGTGAATGGTGGCTATCATCCACGAAGAGAAGGTGTGCCTCGGGCGATTTGGAGTCGGTGAGGAGAGTGGCGAAATGGGTAAGGATTTTTATTCTGTTTGTCTACCAATTTGTGAATAAAAAATTATCCACTTAATAAAGTAGACGAAAGAGCGAACCCGAGCGAGTCAAATAGATCAGACCCGAACCCATTCTCCGAGTTTAGGACGAGTCGAGTCCGAAACTGCCTTGCGGCGGGCAGCCGGCGGCGGAGAGGACTCCTCCGGCGAGTCTTCCGGCGGGGACGAGACTGCCTCGTCGGAGGAAGCTTCTCCGTCCCGCTCCCGCTCCCGCAGACAGGGAGTAGTCGCCGGAGTCGCAGCTCCGGCAAGGTCGATCACCGAGGAGGAGATCGCCGACTATGTGGTCTGGAGAGTGGCGAAAGGGGTAAGGTTTTTTATTCTCTTTGTCTACCAATTTGTGAAATTGGTTGAGATTTTGGGTATGATTAGGGCTTCTCTGTTGTCATGGTTAGTCGGCGGACGCGGCGAAGAAGCTCAAGGGGAAGAAGGTCTCTGGCTATTCCAACGACTCCAATCCCTTTGGCGACTCGAGTTTGAATGAAAAGTAAAGATTTTTGAACTCCATTGTTGTGTTGCTTGATTCCTTGTTTTTGAGCTGTTGCTAGGTTGCCAGGGCTAGGTGGTGTCATGTTGAGTATTGTTTGATTTGAATTGTTTGACCCTTGATAAATACCGACCAAGGAAGCCGAAATATTTCAACAGAGTGCACACTGGCTATGAGTGGAACAAATACAATCAAACGCACTATGACCACGACAATCCTCCTCCCAAAATTGTGCAGGGTTATAAATTTAATATATTTTACCCCGATTTAGTGGATAAAACAAAGGCGCCTGTATATACCATTGAGAAAGATGGAAACAACAGTGAAACTTACTTGATTAGGTTCCATGCTGGCCCGCCTTACGAAGACATAGTAAGTTCTGGTCTCAATCTCAGCTTTATAATGTGTTAGATTTCTATGCGTTAAGCTGTAGAATGTGTTCATGAACATCTTTCATCGTGTTTTGCAGGCTTTTAGAATTGTGAATAAAGAGTGGGAATACTCCCATAAAAAAGGGCTCAAGTGCACATTTGAGCGAGGGATTTTGCACGTCTATTTCAACTTCAAGCGATACCGCTACCGCAGATGAGAGAGCAATGCTATTTGCAGCTTCAATAAATTTATTTCAATTACACTTAATCTTCTAAGTTGGGAACATAAATATTTTTCGCCCTTGACAAAGCAGGTGAGTGTGTTATCAGTAATTTTTGGCAGAGGCAAATATGATGAATGAGGATGGTGTTGATAGCCGTGTAAATATTTCACAGTAGTCATCTTAGCTTGTCAATTACCATATGGACTTCCAAATCTGGATGGCCTAACAATATCTAATGTAATTAGTTTTCTTTCCTTACGTAATGGATATGAGTTCAACCGGCGAAGACGACGCTGCCCTGGATGGCAGGTTGTGCAAAGGCATGTATGCACCCTCCACGACTTGTGACCGATCACTGCCTACAGGAAGTGGTGGTGAGCAGCCGGCGTCGGAGTTCTTCTGAGGGGCTTTCTTAGTGGTTATTGTTCATACCAAAAAGAATAAAAAATAAGTAAATAAATGAACTTTTTGAGGGCGGGAAAGCGAGCAAGCCGAGACGGAGCCCTTGTGTATATATAGTGTAGCTGTTTTCAACTCTATCAAATGCTGCGAAGCTATGTATCGCTAAGTAAAATGATATCATAACTGATGATTCATTCATTCCGTCAATGCCGAGTGTCAAAATTTGCAGTGATAATTGCCAATTGGATTGGGTATAAAGAAAAAGGCGAGAGAAGGCAATTAGCTCGATCTAAACACAGTGAAATAAGACAACCCAATAATGAAATAAATCTCCTAATTAAATTTAATGTCCTAATGTAATCGTAATAAAGCATAACTAATGCTGACGGTCCAATAATATATCATACCCGACACGCTCTGAACAAGAATATGGCCAGGACAAGTCAAAATACGTGCTTAAAAAGCTATATCACATCATTACCATGGTCGCATCTACTCCTGCATACTCCCATCGACAAATTACTTCCGCCATCACGTTTGGTATACTCCTTATTAAACTCGGACAAACACACTCCCATCCACAAATTGCTTCCGGGAGTTTATTCTTTACCGTATAACTTGTAGAAGACCTAAGTATAAATGCAGATATATCTTCGAACAAACCAAACCTGTTAGATTTGAATTGTTTGACCCTTGATTATTATCAAATCTAACAATCTCAACTACTTGTAAAAACTCTATTTAAAATTCATTATTTGATCATACTCCTCCTTGGATTGAGAGTAAACCAGATTGGCGGCGAAAACATATTGATCAATAATTTCCCATGGTAGAAGGGAAGATATTCGTCGTTATCCAAGTTGTAAACACCCATATCGCGTCCTCCTTGGAAGTTACTATCCGTGAAATATATGCAGTTCCTTCGGAAGCCAGATGGAACGGGGAGAGAAATGTAGACGTATTGCCACCCAAAAACAAGCAGCAATCACCCAAATCCTTCACTCCCACCCATCTCCCATTCTCCACTTTGTACACATACACCCTACTTGTGTAATACCCGGCGCGACCGTCGGTGTAGTCATGCATCCTTCCCACCCCAACAAGTTCACCAAAAACTTCCACCAAATAGAAGTAAACAGTGTGGAACATGGGAAAAGGGGATGGCCTTGATATTGGAACCGTCTTCATCTCTTGGAGCGAGCTATTACCAATGTTGCGCATGTCCCAAACTTTGAGATGATAGACAAAACCGTAGGAGATGGCATACAAGAAACCCTTGTGATGTATAACGTCTGTGATTATAGAACGGTCGCACGTCAACACCGTCCACGATTTGTCGAGGCCGGGCCTAACTACGACCACCCTCGTGCCATTTCCGGGGTGAACAATGGCCGCCACCATGCAACCGCCGGCGCTGCATGGGCTTCCTACTATTACTGCCTTGTCTATGAATCTGTCCCGCAGCTCCTGCATTGAGGCCATCAACCCATGCAGCTGCTCGTTCGTGTCCCCGCGGCCAAAGTCATGGAAGGAAAGCTGGGACGGCAGCCGGATTTGTTGTCGGGTGAATGGGTTGAGGAGGTGGATCTCCATGTCCTCTCCCATGGTTACCACCCATCCCTCGTTCGAACCGCAGATGCGCCTCTGTCTGGCCTCTGGGAGGGGAAGTCGGAAGGTGCTGCCCGTGGCGAGGTCGAAGAACTCTCTGGTGTCGTCGTCGGAGCCGTCGGTCTCGGCGAGCATGAGCTTTGGGAGGTGGAGGGTTGATACGTTGCACAAAGCTTCCAACTGTGGACCGCAGCCGAACCAGTGGCTTTCTGTGAGGACGGTTCTCCATGACCTGCAAACAGCACCAAACCGAACTAGATCGGAGACGTCCAATACTGACGAACTTGCCAGGAGAAGAATTATGTCCAAGGGAACCTCCGACCATGTGGCCGCCATGGCAAAGGTTGATCGCTTTGATCCACATAAAGGGTTGATATAAAGAACTGAAAAGGTGTGCGTTTAAATTGTAAGATTATTAATTAATTGAATAATGAATTAATCTCATTAAGTGTGGTTTATGAAAAAATAAAAGGTCTAGTTTGAAGAGTCACATTATTAATGACTATAACACGGTTAATTGAATGAATCTAGTCTCGGGGCTAAGTATTATTGCAAGAAGTGCCGGTAGTCATGAAAGATTTCACTGCACTGTTGATAGAAACACTAAGGTTAAAATTGAAAGAAAATATCTATTTTTTTTATATTTTGATAAATACTAAGAATTGATGTCTAAGTAAATAGCTAATTATTTTAGATAAGGCCTAAATATTCTTATGTATTTCATACTATTGTTTGATTTGTTGCAATTAGTAAGCTACTTAGGGTTTTCAAGTTTTGCCTTATCACAATAATTATTTGATTAAACTTAATTAACTTTCATTATAAATCAAGAATCTTTTAGTAATGCCGCATCATATACTAAATCAAAATATTTGATAGGTCCAATCCCTTGGTCTCACAGATAACATACCCCTTGTCTCACACATAATAATATAATATAATAAATCGTTTGCATCAAAATATTTTCCTTATATCCCCCGAGAGATGAGTGATATAATTGTTTTATGTTCGTTTATTTCCCCCAATCAAAATTAAGAAAAACTAGACAACTCGTCTTCCTTATACATTGTGTCACGTATGGAGGACTCAGTTCGATTATTTATTCCATTAATCAAGCCATCTATAATGCCAATAACTATACTTAGTTGAATAGCACAAACCTCAAGCTTCAACTCATCGATCACAATAACCAAACTTGACTCAATAAATCCCCTTGGACCCTAAGTCCTCGAGGCTTTCCTTAAATTTTCACAATTCTAACTCCAATGCCTTGACTCATCCTAGCACCTCTTGGTGCTTCACCTTCCTAAGCCAATCTAGACAGCCCGGAGTCCAACTGATCAAGCCTATCTACACATGGTTGAACCGTGTGAGTTCGATTTAGCTGCTATTAGCACCACGAGAATAATTTTGAATAAAATTAGAAGGATAATATAAATTATAAAATATCACTTGATTATTATTTGGGAGGATAATCATCATTTAATATAACTTTATTCCCCACAAAAATTCGGGGATTCACTAGTAGAAATATGAACTTTTGCCATAGTTAAATTTTGCCACAACTATTTTCGTGGCAAATTAACCACCAATTTATCGCTATGGAGCGGTGGCTAAATTAAACCACAGGTGTGCCACCGCAAGATGTGGCATTTGTCAAATTTGTGTTTAGAAAAAGCATGATGGAACCGTGGTAAAGATGTGGCAATTGGTCCACACCTTTGCTACTATACAACGATGGCTAAATATAACCATGGGTTATTCTCAACGCACCTAGTGCAGGAAAGATCCTAGGCGTCCAATTTGTAACTAATGGATCTGATGTGGGCAGTTTTATAAAAATGTAAAATGATTTTTGAGCACCTATATCATAAGAATTGTTAAGGTTGATTATTTGGTCGGTTTGGTTAAAACTGAACTGAACTACTTACCCAAGTAAACTGAGATAGTTTGGTTAATTAAATAAAAACCAAATTAGAATGGCTAATCAAATCGACTAAACCGAATTAATTTGGTTTGGTTTGATTTTAACTGAACTCTAATCAAACTAACCAAAATTATAAATGATGCTTATATTATCAAGTATTCATTCTTAAGTATTTGCTATAACTATTCTTAAATTTTATTTAAAAAACAAAGAATTGTTAGTGCATATTTAGAGGCTAATTATAAACTTATTATGAAAAATTACATAAATAATATTCTAATTTAAGATATTATATAATAGATATACAATATATAATATATTAAACTTTCATATCTTATACGTATATAAATAAATTATTTTCAATAAATTGAACCAAAATAATAATTTTATAAATCTTTTTTATATATCATGATGTATCAAAATATATAAAAACACATGTGAAATAATAAAGGAAAAATAAAGAACTAATGAAAATAAGTTTCTTTCTATTTATTAATTTATTTAGTTTGATTAGTTTCGACCAAAAATTGACCAAACTAAGTTTAATTGATTTTGGTTTTCACCGAAATATGACCAAATAAAACTAACACCCAATTGAATTACCGAAATGTAATTAGTTTGGTCGATTTGATCGGTTAACAACCATACTCACCCCATAAATTTTGCAGGTACTTAAATCCGGTAGTTGGTGGTTATCGGTGAAAAGCCCACCTCAGCGACCACTGGTTATGTCTGAGGAAGCATTGGTCCCTGCTGTGGGCTAGTCTCTGCGCACCCAATGCAGAAAGATCCTAAGCGTCCAATTTATAACTAATAATGGATCTGAGGTTGATAGTTTTATGGGACCTAAAATGGTTATTAAGTAATTTAGTATTAAGGGAATGCTTACCAATTAGGTCTATATAAAGGGTCGTGGTTATCAAATTAAATGCATGGTTTCTTTTAGCATCCTGTCTACCACTAAAAAATAAAGCTCATTTGTAATAATAATTTAGAAGAGCTAGATCTTAAGATTGGAGTACAATTTTTCATGCAGATTAAGGTAGACTTGCCATATATTTTTGATGATTTAACATGAAGGTTGATCTTGAGGCATCTCTCAAGCCAAGTTTTCTAAGATTAAAATCTTCTTCCAAAAGTAATCTATACAAGAATTAGAATTCTCTCCCAATTTTAATTTCAATCTGTCCCCATTTTCTTTAGCATTCTTATTAGTTATTAAAATAACTTGCATGAAAAGATTTATTAAGACCA
>JAURVB010008574.1:0-29472 GCA_033002965.1 Piper betle | reverse complement strand
GGGTTGTTACTTAATAATTCACACTTAATTTAAGATTTTTACATTATTAAAGATATTTATTTATGTATGTATTTATTATTATTTTTGGTGCTCCTATTTATTATTACTAACTATTAAAAAAATTTAGATTAATAATGTGTTCAAATAAAAAATAAAAAAATAAATTATATTTGATTATTAAATTTAACTCAAATTAAATTTTTACTTATTAATACAGATTATTACTTATTTTTAAGATAAAATTAAAATTATTTTAATTATATTATTATTCAATTATTTTCTTATACAAAACATATATTTTATTTTAAAATTCAATCGATATTTATTATTTATATTTAAAAATAAGAATCAACAATAATTAAAAAATGTAATTAATGTATATTATAATTAAGTTTTTAGTAAAAGAAAGGGAAAATATCATAAATAGCAACATTTTAAAATTTTCTTTCAAAAATATCCTAGTTTATATAATGATATTAGAAATAGTCATTTTTAAACTTTTCATACTCGATTATAACCAAAATTTATCATTTTTTAAATAATATTAAAAAATACCCATAGGACTTATTTTTGCTAATACCAAAATATATAATAAATAAAACTTATAATTTTTTAATTAAGTTTATCATATATTAAAAAATTAACAGATAAATATTAAATAGAATATAAAAAAGTAATATTGAGTCAGCTAGAAAAAATATATTTTATTGAATTTTGGACAATTAAAAAAGAAAATTAAATTTTAAGGCCATCAAAAATGAAAAAAAAACATTTTTAGATTTTCGAAGTTGCAATTTTAAATTGACACATTTTTAATACTTTTTTATCCAATATATTTTTATTAAGAATATGTTTTATAAAATAAAATATCATTCATTATATAAAATACAAAAAATTATTTGAGAAAATTTAAAATATATATTAAGGGTATATATATCAATTAAATAAATATTACGAGTAAAGATATGCTTAAAAGATATGAAATGACTATTCGTTAAAATAAAAAAATGGAAATTTGGTTATATTTAATACAAACTTAAAATTTTATGGCCGACAGAAATTATAGAAATTTGGTTGTTTACTATATTTTTTGAGAGAAAATACGTGGACCCGGAATAACAAGATTATTATATTATTAAGGAAGTGGGCCCGGTTCCAGGCTCAGTCGACGACGTTATCTTCTCGTTACCGTCAGCGCCGTGAGTCTTCGACCTCCCACTCTTTTGTCGCCATTCGGCTTGCCCAGACTCGTTTCTTGGAGACGGTTTGACAGGAGACCTCACATTGGACGCCCCCCGTTGCCCCTACTGGCCAATCAGTCCCGCGTCTCTGTTGCATCTACCCAATAAATCCGTTCGTTTGATCATTGCTATTTTGGGACATAAAAAAATCACTATGTTTGTTGCGCCGGCTTCCCCAGCTTTACTCCACAGTCTCCTCTGTGGTGGAGATCTTCAGCTTCCATGGCGATTTCCCCCTGTTTCTATTCGGTTTCTTTTCCAAATCTCTGCATTTGAAGATACTTTCCTGAGTTTTCGTTGAATTTTGGAATTTTCGGCGAATTTTTTGGTGTGGTAATGGAGAAGAAGCAGAGCTTCTTCACGGCGCTCAAGGAGGAGGTGGTCCGTGGCCTGTCGCCAGCGAGGACGAGATCAAAGTCGAGGTCGGAGTCGCCGGCGAGGAGCGCGTCGCCGATTTCGGCTCTGCTCCGCCGCAGGAAGTCGTCGCAGCAGCAGCAGCCGCCGCTGGCGGAGCCGTACGCAATCGGGAGATCCGGCAGCGCGCGGCCGGTGGTGTCTACTGAGGCGCTGGCGCCGCTGATGGAAGGACCTGATCCCGACGGGTGTGGAGAGGGTGGTAGGAAGGAGGGGCGGTGGGGGCAGTGGATGAGGGGCCAGCTTGCGCGGGCGCCGTCGGTGTCCTCTTCCTCGACGTCGTCCTCCGGCAGCACCTCTGACCTGAGGTTACTACTTGGAGTCATGGGGGCACCTTTGGCACCCGTTCATGTCTCCGGGACCGACCCGTTTCCCCATCTTAGTATCAAAGATACTCCCATTGTGAGCTACTCTTCGTTTCCTGTCCCCCCTGATTTACGTACTTTGATAGCTCTCTACTAAAAAGAAAGACTGCCTTGCTTTTTCTAATCTTCTCTAGCGTATCTGTGGAGATGGGAACTTGGTTTCCTGTTTGTTTTTTCTAATAATTTAATAGTGTGTTGTTGTAAGACATGCTGGGGTGAGTAATATTGGGTTAATTTACAATATTGTTTGTGTAATATTCTTTATGATACAATTTTTATTGGATTGGATTTTGCTGATGTCTTCCTCTTTAGCAAAAACCTTCTGTGTGATGTTTACATCAGAGAATTTCGTTGAGGCCACACAAGGGTGCTGTTTATCATTTTGTATTTCTTTGTTATTATATATTATTTACTTTTTGGCAGATTTATTTCGTTGGTAGTTTTGTGGTGAAAGGCGTTGAACCAACTGGTTTCCTTACTTTGTTTTTGAGTCCATGATGGTATGTCATTATCAAAATACGAGTTTCTTAATTCTCCTATTTGTTATTATTTCTTCGCTAGGTTAGGTGGTGCAAGAGTGACGCATGCTTTATTTGCAAGAATGGATCTCGGGTCTCAGGCCTTATGCTTTCAGTTATTTTGTTTTTCCTCACCTTTTTTGTTTTGGTATTCACTGCATCGTGTAGAAGTGTATTTTTGCTAGTGATATGCGCTTTTCAGGGTTTCCTTCTCGGGGCATCATTAAGCGTAAAAGGGAATCTTTGTATGTTTTGTGCTGTTTTTTAGTTAAAATTTTCTCTTATGGTCACATATAAATTTTATTAATGTCATAAAGTGGGATTTTATCTTAATAATTGGTAGTGCACTGCAAAAATATTGCGTTTTATCGTCTTCATTGATTTTATATATATATATAATACACATATTCCATGGATCATTTTATAAGGAAGCCATTTGGTGTTTAATTTTCGTCAAATGTCGCTGCAGGAAACATCGTCTGCTCAATACATACTGCAGCAATACATAGCAGCATCAGGAGGGGTAAGACTATTGAGCTCGATCAGAAACTCCTATGCCATGGGCAAGGTTAAGATGGTAGCTTGTGAATTTGAGACAGCCACAAAGATCACAAAGAACAGGAATGTGGCCAAAGCTGCAGAGTCGGGTGGGTTTGTACTCTGGCAGATGATGCCGGACATGTGGTATGTTGAGCTTGCTGTTGGGGGTGCCAAAGTCCATGCCGGCTGTAACGGGAAGATCGTTTGGAGGCACACCCCATGGCTTGGTGCCCATGCTGCCAAAGGCCCCGTCCGGCCATTGCGAAGAGCGCTGCAGGTGAGATGAGAGTTCATCACCTCGTTCTTTATGCAGCTTTTCTAGATTTGTGCTTGTAATCTTTACATGATATTGTCTGCAGGGTCTTGATCCACTCACCACGGCAAGCATGTTTGCTTACGCGAGATGCATTGGGGAGAAGAAAGTTAATGGGGACGACTGCTTCATACTGAAGCTGTGCGCAGATCCACAGACGCTCAAGGCAAGAAGCGAGGGCCCTGCAGAGATCATAAGGCATGTGTTGTTTGGATACTTCTGTCAAAGGACAGGTCTCCTGGTTCACATAGAGGATTCGCACCTAACCAGGATTCAATCCAATGGTGGAGATGCTGTGTACTGGGAGACCACCATTAATTCTTTCCTTGACGATTACAGGCCTGTGGAGGGTGCAATGATCTCTCATTCAGGTCGTTCCATTGTCACCCTGTTCAGGTTTGGTGAAATGGCAATGAGTCACACCAAGACGCGGATGGAGGAGGTATGGACCATCGAGGAGGTTGCATTTAATGTTCCCGGTCTTTCAATGGATTGCTTCATACCACCGGGTGATGTGAGATGTGCGTCTATGAACGAGTCTTGTGAAATCCCACGGCCTTTGGACAGGGGAAGGCTTCCTCCGGTGATGAGTTTGACCACCGCCAATCGTTCCAAGGTGGCTGCTGTGGAGAAACCCACCTTTGGAAATCCTGCTTGGAAGGTGGAAGTGTAGTGTCTGATCAGAAAAAAATGGGAAAAAAGGTCGGGTAGAGTTGGCAACCTATTTATACTTGGCACCATTGACTGTCGGTGAACACAGGAAGATGCAGCAGATTTTGGTGAAATTTTTGGTTCCATGGTCGCACTTTCCAAGTTACGATTTCGATCATGTGCGCAATTGCTCCCTAGTCTTCAAGTTTTCTGGAGAAAAGAATACTCGTTTTGGCCATGGTGATAGTGCTAAATTCTATCCTTGGGAGAAGTCAGGGCACCAGCGTCGAATCATATAAGTAAACTGACCTTTTTAGCTCTACTAACTTCTGTTTTACAAGCAAATATTGTATTTGTATTTGTATTTGGGTGGCGCGAACGACAATAACTGCTCGAAGATCTGAAAGCAACTCAGAGACTTCCTCTTTTCAGTATATTGCATTATATCTCTTCTCATGAAATCTTAAAATTCATATCGTAATCGTGGAAGTATGGGAATATTTCTTAGTTATTGAAGTAAAAGAAGATAAGGGGTGGCAAAAGTATAGCTTGCGCCTATATATCAGACTGATCCACAAATTCACAGTATTGATTACAATTTACACTAGAGTTTGAATCTCTTCCGACCGAGTGATGAATGAAGCGTGGAGCCGGAAATCTAGCCGGGGGTGGTCTCCTTGTGGCTGGCCATTAAAAATGAGTGCTCTATCGGGATATTCACCTTTTCTTTGTCTCACTCCAAAAAGTCTCGAACTTTGAAGAACTGCGCTCAAAAGATGTAAACAATGGCAGTCAACTTCTGGCCTGGGGAGGGCATTACCCGAGATAATGGCTGGCCGTATTCTTTTGTATGCATTTCTTTGTATTTATTTAAATTTCTCGGAGACTCAAAAGTAGAGCCGCGTTAACGGGGTAAACCGGTAACCCTAGCCTCCCTTTTTTACCAGAGATTGTACTTATTCTATGTAAGAAAAATAAGGAGGCAAAATGGTTTATGAAATATTCGACATGCATTAAGTTACATACGCATTTTCCTTATATTCTACTTATTTTATTTTTTAAAAAATATTACACTATTTTTTTACATGTATGTATATTTTATATGCATGGCCATCGCATATATCCTCAATTGGGCATTTACATTATAAAGGTTCCGTTATGTTTAACACTTGCTCTTTTACTCGTACACACACGTCCGGCATGCATAATAGATAAAAAAAAGTTGTACAAAGCATGACGACAAAAATGGGTCTATCGGGTAACTGAGCCTCTCGACATCATATTTTGACGCACATTTTTGTTAGGTCATTTGGCTGCATATATTCTGAAAATTTTACATGCTAACCTAACACTCTCAGAAATGATCAAACTTTTTTTAAAAAAAAAAAACATACACACACACTCGCTCCAAAAGAAACTGAATTTCTATTAAGTTGGAAAAATGGGTGAAACGGAAGAGAAATGTCATGACCACGCCATCTTTTGCGAGCTCTGAAGGAAGGGAGAGACCAGTTGGGGGTATCCTGAAAGGACCTCTTACACCTAACTATTTGAACTACAAATGATTTAAAAATATGTTCATAATATCAAGTGAATCCTTAAATAACTATGGTGAAACTTCGTCGTTCATGTACGAGTGGCTGGCTACGAATGAACACCTTACCTGCTAATTAGTGCCCACAAGGGCTCTTCTCGTCCTTCCTGCACATTATGCTGCTTCTCCAGGCATGACCCCACCTAGTAATTGCCCCATATTGGCAAACTTTCTGGTGACCATGCAATTAAATTGACGGAAGAGATGCGACAAAGCTGCCAAATTTAATCGATTCATAAATGAAGAGAGGTCAGCAATGCCGGAGAGGGAGGAAGCTTCATTCTTTCCTCTCTCCCAATCATTCTTTCCGACTTGGGTTTGAGGCAATTGGGAGCATACCAGTCCTTTCTATTCTAGTTAGGATGGACGAATGCGATCAAGATTAGGTGGATCATTTGATAAGAATGGCATTGTGTTTCCCTTTGTTGATCTACTCTTCTTTCCCTTTACTTCGATTTATTCAATTCAATGTGTAACGGGTTGTAATAAATAAATCGCCTTTGATGCTGATCCATCATATGGACGATGTGCATTACTTACCTATATTGGAGAAGCCCATTATATGTCGAATTGAACCTCGTTTTCCCTTTTCATACAAACAAGCCGAGCAACTTTCAAAAACAATGGTACTCGAGGGAAGAACTTGTTAAAACAATAAAAAGGTTTTGTACAAAAAAAAATGTGTGGATGGCTGCCTCTTGGCATTTCTTTTAGCGGCAATCTATCTTATTATTGGTAAAAAATAGGAATTAAATAGTGACCTCTTATTAAAAGTAAGTAAGAATTTTAATCAATCAAAATTTAACAAAAAAAATAGATAATTATATTTTATCTTCTTATTTAATTAAGATTTATATCTCGTCATTTAATAAAAATTTATTTATAAAATTAAATTTTATTTATTATATAGATTCCATTCGAGATGACTTCTTACCTAGTTTATCTCTAAACGAGTTCCCTTCAATAAGGGGTACATTCATCTGACATGGATGTGGAAGTACCACCATCCAGTTGACCCTCTTCACATTTCCAGCTTGTGTTTGGCGCGACTCGCTTACAAATTAAGCAAAGCTGCCGAAGCTGACCTCCCATCGAAAGTGGCAGGGGTATATTATATCATATATGTGTCAAGAAGATTCTTGCACCTTAAATTTGATTTGGACCGTTAATTATCAAGACAGATCTATTTATTTTTAATTTTAAAAATTCTTACCGCCAACCACCCAGGTAAGTCGGGCGACAGTATGCGTACTAATTATATAGGGCGGGCATACTGAATATATTTGGCGGCTAGGTCTGGCTATCTATCTGGCATGCTCTAACAGGAGCTGGCTGGAGGATAGGAGTATAAATGGGACAAAGTAAACCGCACAGAGTAGTTATGTTTAAATTTGATATGATTTTTAGCAAATATATTTGAGCTTGTTTGAAAGCTAGACGAATTTTAATATATTATGGGTTGAGTTGAGCTCATCCAAAATTTATGGTATTTAGGCTTAACTTATATTTAGCTTGCTATATTTTTGAGCCGAGTGATGCATGTGCTTGACTCGTACTTGACTTATATAAAATTAAAAAAAATTTTCAATACTATATAAGTTTAATGTGACCTCAATAGGATTGACCATCCTAGTCGAGCTGAGTATTTTTTCAATTTTAAACACATCGATCTCAAGTTTCGAGCCAAATCCAGCCGAACACTCCTTAATTTAAAGCTTTGCTCGTTGTTTAATGAGCTACCTATCTTGAGCTGAAAATTCTTTCAAGTACAAATTAATGAACACGAGTTCAAGTTAAACCGAGCTGAAAGTAAAATGCTCGCTAGCCAGCTTGGCTTGTTTACACCTCTACTAGTGGACGACCAAGCTTGACAACCACAAGGGATCTTTAGTGAAATATATAGAAAAGTAATATTTTACAATTAAGTTGAACACTTATTCTTTATTATTTAAATATTTTAAAAGGTACATAATTTTTATAGATGCCCAAGCAAGTCAAATCGAGCACAAAATTTTGACTCTTTTTTATTTTTTCATTACTTTTTTGTTAATTATGTTCAATTTTCTCATTCATATGTGAAGATAAAAATAATTTTTAATATTTGTCATAAATTATTTTAATTATTCTTCCACGAATTCAAAGGAGAAAGAGGATGAACATGAGTATTATCTGTAACGACCCACGTGTTCTGAGCCATGAGCCAAATATTACTATATAAAACTAAGTATCTCATAAATTAAGTTTTTATTAATTTTTAAGATTTTAAATAAACCATGACATATAATTAAATATCACAAATGCTCAGAATAATCTAAGCCCTATGAACCCATAGAAATCCCACTGCCTTACAAACAATTTAGAAGTATAATAACAAATAAGAAAATTTAAAAGTAAAATAACAGAGTCTTCTAACTGTCCCGACTCTACCCATTCTTCCATGGTCACACCTGTTGATGCAATTCTCATTAGTGATAAAAACACTAAGTTATATAATTACAAAAAACAAGTTAATGTATTCCACATCATCTGAATTTGAATCTTTTAATGTCCCGACTCTACCCATCTTTCCATGATCACACCTGTAGATGCAATTCCTCGTTAGTGATAAAAATACTAAGTTATATAATTACAAGAAACAAGTTAATGTATTCCACAATATTTGAATTTGAATTTTTTAATGAGTATAAGCCTATGCCGAGCTCTTATTATGCTAGGAGGGTGGCCGCCCATCCATCTACAATCCTAGGTATATGCACACACACTACGTAGCCCTCGACCTATAGTTACCGATATTTGCTCATTAACTCACCTTCTCTGTATCACAAGTGCATAATGAGTTGTCTTGCATCACTACGTCTTGTCACCCTTTCGGGGCATGAAGGTAGGTATTTAATCTTTTAAAAAGTTTAAGGGTGCTGCCCCGTGTCGGACTAAGTTAATTTTTTAATTCTGGTTCCACTCTGACGCATGATGATCAAATGTCGGCTTCAGGCCAATCAAGACTCACAAATAGGAATATATAATATGTCGAGTAATTATACGACCTTGGAATTGTGATGAGACACCCTCAACTATGACATACGATCCTAATATGAATGAAACTTCTCTAAAGCCTTCTCTTTATGAACCAAATGTGCTCACAAACTATCAAAATGATGTTTTGTTTAACATAACACAATTCTTCTTTATATAAAAAGATGTGTGGAATTTAAGAAGTCGCTACATTAAATTTTATAGAAAAGAACGTAATCACACATAATTATATTAAATATCAATTATTTGTGTGATAATGAAAAGTTTAAAAAATAACTGTTAAAATGAATAAGTGTCCAATTGCACTCACGACTCTCAATCCTAAAATTTAATAAATAAAATTTATTTAAAATCATCTATAAAAACCATTGTACAGGTACTCTAAAGGTTATAATTGATAATTTATAATATTAATTTTTAAGAATTAATTTAATTAAATATTATTTATAGTTCGTTCTAAGATTTACAAAATCCTAAATAAAATAACCTACTTATTTTTTCGAGGTTTTGCAATCTCCCCGAGCTTGAAAATTTTCGTCCTTGAAAATATAATAGACATTTTTTTCTCGATTTAAGCATTGTCACTCATATAGATAGCTAAAGTGAGGCACATTATCCCATGACACTGCCATCTAGATTGCACAAGTGTCTCATACCACACATACTACCTAGATAACACTTCCAATTGTAAAAGCGTCTCATATACTCTTATTAGTTAAGTGTCACATGCACCTAGCATGACATATAAGTGACACACCCATAATTACTTACTATCTAAAATAATGAAAATTAATTCTATAAAAGAGTGATCAATGCTTATATAAAAGAAATTTACTCTTAGGACAGTTGACTCTTAGACTTTCAAGAATGTAAGGATTGATTTGCATGGTTTCGTAGGAAACATAGTTTTGATACCACGTGTAATGACCTTCCCATTCTGAAGCACGAACCAAGTGTTACTATATGAATTAAGTATCTCATAAATTAATTTTTTATTAATTTTTAAGATTTTAAATAAACCATGATATAAAATTTAATATCACAAATGTTCGGAATAAGAAAATTCAAAAGTCAAATACAGAATCCTCCAGCTGTCCCGACTCTACCCATCCTACCCATCTTTCCATGGTCACACCTTGGAGGCACGATTCGTGTTAGTGATAAAAACACTAAGTTATATAATTACAAGAAACAAGTTAATATATTCTACAACATCTGACGAAATAAGAAAACTCAAAAGTCAAATACAGAGTCCTCCAGCTGTCTTGACTCTACCCATCCTTCCATGGTCACACTTGTGGAGGCAATTCCGCGTTAGTGATAAAAATACTAAGTTATATAATTACAAGAAACAAGTTAATATATTCTACAACATTTGAATTTAAATCTTTTAATGATTATGAGCCTATACCGAGCTCTTATTATGCTGGGAGGGTGGCCACCCATCCATCTACAATCTCATGTATGCGCACACCCACTATGTGGCCTTCGATATGTAGTTATCGGTCACTCACCCTCACAGTATCACAAATGCATAATAAGTCATCTTGTGCCACTGCACCCTATCACCCCTTTCATATGGGGGCAGGGGTAGCCCTCGACATGTAGTTATCGATGACTCATCCTTGCGGGATCACAAATGCATAATAAGTTGTCTTGTGCCACTGTGCCCTGTCACCCCTTTCATATTGGGCAGGTATTTAATCTTTCAAGAACTTTAAGGGTGTTGCCCTATAGGGGCAGGTATTTAATCTTTCAAGAAGTTTAAGGATGCTGCCCTGTGTCAGACTGAGTTCTTTAAACCTGGTTACGCTCTGGGCATGGTGATCAAATGTCGGGTCAGGCCGGCCAAGGCTCCCAAATAAGAATATATAACATTTTGAGTAATTATACGAACCTAGAATTGTGATAAAACACCATAGGAATATATAACATTTTGAGTAATTATACGAACCTAGAATTGTGATAAAACACCATAGGAATATATAACATTTTTGAGTAATTATACGAACCTAAAATTGTGATAAGACACCCCCAACTATGACACATGATCCTAATATGAATGAAACTTCTCTAAAGCCTTCTCTTTATGAGTCAAATGTGCTCACAAACTATCAAGATGATGTTTTATTTAATATTAACAGAATTTTCTTTTATATAGAAGAATATGTGCGGAATTCAGGAAGTCGTTACATTGAATTTTGTAAAAAAAAACGCAATCACATATAACTATATTAAATACCAACTATTTGTATGATAACGAAAAGTTAAAAAAATTGACTCTTAAAGCGAATGAGTGTCCAATTGCACTCACGACTCTCGATTTTAAAATTTAATAAATAAAATTTATTTAAAATCATCCATAAAAACCATTATATGAGTACTTAAAAAGTTATAATTGATAATTGATAATATTTATTTTTAAAAATTAATTTAATTAAATATTATTTATAGTTCATTATAAAATTTACAAAACCTAATCATTCTTTCGCAAGTATTAACATTAAATAAACATGAGTATTATATGAAGGTGAGTATTGAGCACTGTTGCACGAATCGGCGCGATGCCGATCTCGACTTCGGGCTGACTCGGTCGGCCCCGAATCGGCCCCGGAATCGGCCGAGTTCGGCCGATTCCGACCGATTTAACTCGGAATCGGAATCGGCCGATTTAAATCGGAATCGGTTTTTTTAATGAAATTACTAAAATACCCTAGGTATAATTTTTATTAAATTATTTAAGCATGGGTAAAATGGTAATTTGGATTTTAAAAACCTAAAATCAAACCCGCTCCCCCCGCGCCGCCGCCGCTCGTCCGCCCGCCGCCGCCCCGTTTCCGCCCTCCGCCGTGCTCCCCGACTCCGGGCTCGCCGCCGACCGGGCTACCGACCTCGCCGCCGACCTCGCAACGTCGCCGCCGAAGTGTGGCCGGGCCGAATCATGCTGTGACGCACGAATCGCCGCGACTCGCCGCCGACTCGCCGCCGCTCCTGGCCGCCTCGCTGCCGGCTGCGGGCCGCTCCTGGCCGCCTCGCCGCCGGCTGCGGGCCGCCGACATCCTCCGACATCGCCGCCTCGAGACTCGCCGTCGACCGGGCCGCCGGCGGCGGCGGCGGCGGCGGGGTAAAGAGTGGCATTCTCGTAATTAAAAGTTGACTCGAGTCTAACTCGAGTCAAAAATAATAATTAATTCTAAATAATTTAAAAAAATCTTAAAAAATATTTAAAAATATCAGAAACTATAATATACAGAATAATATCAAAATAACATCAATACCTAATTTTAATATATTTATATTATAAATTGTCAAATTATTATATATGACCGATTAAATTAATTTGGACCGATTCAACTGAACCGATTCTTGGCCGATTCAGACCGATTCCGATTCCGATTCCGACTCCCTGGAAAACCGATTCCGATTCCGATTCCGATTCATTCGGGTATTGAGTAGTGAGCGGGAGGAGATGGCATGTATAATAGCGAAAAGGCAAGTAAGTCTATGCGTATATATACATGTAGTCTGTAGGCATAGAATATACAAGAAATATACAATATTGTCTTTGAGGGGAAGAGCCGTTGAAAACAATCAGATCAGGTGATTAACGAAAGATTGCATTTTTCCATCTGCCATCTCCATTCTATCTTAGCTCTTCGCCGCCGCGATCAGCCGGTCGGCGACTCCGATGCTCGATTCTACGACATGGGTACCCGTCACCTTCCTCCTCGCCGCCCTCCTTGCCGCTAATTTCTGCTCCGGCGCCCTCCCCGAGCCCGCCCGTCTTGGGCTCGGATCGTCGCCGGAGCAAGGGCCGTCAGCCATCGTCTTCCCTATCGTCTTTTCCGCGCCCAACGTTTCTCGGCTGCCGGGTCGCCGGAGTTTCCACCGCCGCCTCCGGGAGGACTCCCAGGGCCGGCCCAATGCACAGATGCGGCTTTACGACGATCTTCTCACCAACGGGTCTCGTGATGCTCTGTTTTGTTCTCTCTTTTTTTAAAAAAATTTCCTTGTTGTTGCGATTCGTGGTGATTTCGAGTGTTTGGTGATGGGGGTTTTGTTGATTGCGGTCAGGTATTACACTACTCGTCTTTGGATTGGGACTCCTCCGCAGGAGTTTGCTTTGATTGTTGATTCGGGAAGTACCGTCACATACGTTCCCTGCTCTGGTTGCGATCAGTGTGGAAATCATCAGGTCAGTGTTCTTGGCATTGAGCTAATAACTCTTTTATTTATCGAGATTTTTGGATGAAACGGCTGATCTGTTGATGGTACCTTTTATTAAAGGAACTAGTTTTATTTTCTTGGTTCAATATGGTTGCTTAATTTAGCCACAGCTAGACTTATCTGTTAATCGGCTGTTCCATTTAGACAATTCCTCTGTGGCAGATTGGAGAAATAATAATATTGGTTTGATGTTCTTTGATGGATTATTGATTATTTATTACTGAGCTGAGAATGTCGAGAATGGTAGTTTTTGTTTTTTACTTGGAAGTATCTTTTCCTTCATGTATTTCCTTCTTGTCTTACTCTCGGTCGCTCATCATCCTCGAATTTGTAGGATCCAAGGTTTCGGCCCGATTTATCAAGCACATACCATCCAGTTAAATGCAACGTGGATTGTACTTGTGATGAGTCCAACTCACAGTGTACCTATGAAAGACAGTATGCAGAAATGAGCTCTAGTAGTGGTGTTCTTGGTGAGGATGTTATATCCTTTGGCAAGGAAAGTGCCCTTCCTCCTCAACGTTCTGTGTTTGGTTGTGAGAATACTGAAACTGGTGATCTTTTTAGTCAGCATGCTGATGGGATTATGGGCCTGGGTCGAGGTGAGCTTAGTATTATGGATCAGCTTGTGGAAAAAGGTGTTATAACTGATTCTTTTTCCTTGTGTTACGGGGGCATGGATATTGGTGGTGGTGCCATGGTTCTTGGACAATTTATTCCCCCTGATAACATGGTCTTCACAAGATCTGACGCTAATCGCAGGTAAACTTGTTGTTGGTATTTTGGAAAGTGCTTAACTGCCTAAATATATCAGACCCATTTACTTTTGTTTGGGATGGAAACAGTCCCTATTACAATATTGAGTTGAAGGAAATACATGTTGCTGGGAAGCCATTGCCGTTGAACCCAAAAGTGTTTGATGGGAAACATGGGACTGTACTCGATAGTGGGACCACATATGCATACCTGCCTCAACCCGCTTATGTTGCCTTTAGGGACGCAGTAAGTACTTTTCACTTTCTTTGCCCTTTCTTTTTGATGTACTTTGATATTGTGTAGGTGGCAGTTGTACTTGAACATTGCTGCTTTTACTTTCGTTTTATGTCTCTCCCTCTTTCAAGGGTTTAAATCAGGATGTGCATGTGATGTAAAATCTTTACACTTCTTTATTGCATGGCTTTTGCGGGATTAGTTTAATGATGCTAATAGTTTAAGCTTTTTTTTGACAAAGAACAGATTTGTGTGAATTGATCTGTATTATATGGGTATTAAAGTTTTTACAGTAGTTTCACATTGGATTTAAGAATCTTATTTTTCATCTAGATTGTTAAAAAACTTGATTCTCTAAAGAAAATACGTGGTCCAGATCCCAACTACAATGATATCTGCTTTTCTGGTGCGGAAAGGTAATTACGTTAAACAGCTATTTTCATTTTCCGTCTGAAGAAGTTCTATGGGACAAGAGAATCCATTTGTAATAGGGTGTATGGCATTACAGCGATGCATCTCAGCTTCTAAAAAACTTTCCTGAGGTCAACCTGGTGTTTGCTAATGGACAGAAATTGTATCTTTCACCTGAAAATTACTTGTTCCGTGTAAGTAGTCTATCATTCTCTATTCAAGTTGAGTGCTCCAAAACTTAATCTCTGCTGATTTACTCCCCTTCCATTTTGATGAATATTTCAACAGCACTCAAAGGTACATGGTGCTTATTGCCTTGGGGTTTTCCAAAATGGGAAGGATCCTACAACTCTATTAGGAGGTGAGGTTTTAATACTTCTTGAAAGGTTACCGATGTGCACAGAAAGTGACCTGATTTAGTATGCAAGCCTGTATGTTGTTATTTGGTTATTTTGATATCATCGAAGTTTATTTTTATTTGTTTTTTCTTTGACTTTTTATCATTTTGAATAGGAATTATTGTTCGAAATACACTAGTATCTTATGACCGTCAAAATCAAAGGATTGGCTTCTGGAAGACTAGTTGCTCTGAATTATGGGATAGGATGCATGCTCCGGGTGCTCCTTCTCCAGCTCCTTCAACTCCTGGCAGAAATGTGACCATCAGTCTATCTCCGGCTGAGCCTCCTAGTTTGGTGCTAGAAAATATAATTCCAGGTGAAGTTGCATAAATCTAGGTCAAACATTTCACAACCTGTAGTTGATTTAATCATGTATTAGGTCGTATTGCAGATACAATATTCTTTGGTGATCAATATGGTAGATATCATGTCCACTAACATAACAGTTTGACAATTATGACTTGAGACTTGGTCTGTATGTGTTGACAAATTTATGTTTTATGGAAAAAACTGCCTTCAAAGAAAATAGTTGCCATTCTCGTTGAACTTGTGAATTTGATGTTTACGCTATGAGTTTTTCACACTAGGGATTCTGTAGGGGTTAACTTTGTGCGTGGGATAGTATGTTTTATTATGGCATATTATATTCAAACTTATTTTACATTAACCACATATTTATATCTTGAGCTTAACTTTCCAACAGTAAACAATTTCTCAAAGAAATGCTGTTAAATAGTTCTATTTAGATGATCACTGGCTTAATCTCTCTCTGCGTGCAGCATAGTATTACCAAAAAGATTGGGTCTGTTTAGATATTTAGTTGAAAGGGGGCCTGCAAAGCAGTCTTGCCAAATGTTTCCTTTCTCACATATCCCTTCTAGCTGACCAAGCAAGTGTTCACTTTGACCATTTTGTTTGGGTATTCATTTGTCATGTTGTCTCTGGAAGTGACCTTTTGTTAAAAAAATTATGTACCTTGGGTTTGCAATGGCTTAATTGATTGGGACTGAATTCTAAACACTTTTTTACAAAGTTGATACATCCATATTTTCTAATGCTTGCAATAACTCTTTTAGGTGAATTCCAAGTTGGGATCATTATTTTTGATATGTTATTGAGTTTAAAGTATCATGACTTTGTGTCTCATGTCACAAAGCTGCGGAAGTACATCGTCTATGAATTGGAAGTCAATTCTAATCAGGTGAGTGAAAAAAAAATTCTATGAGTTTTTACTTAAAGGGCAGTAAAAAAGTATATAAAGGAAAGTGTGAAGGTAATGCTGACATCTTTTCTTTGTGGATATGATGAATTTATTTTTTCAGGTACAGTTGTTGAATTTTACCGGAGAAGGAAATGGTACACTTACTAGGTGGGCTATATATCCTGCTGGATTTTCTAATTATATTTCTAACACAACAGCAGAGGTGGGTTGATTTTTCTAAGTCAGGTGAAAGCAGGCTTTCTTAATTCAGTGGTGAGGTGCTGATGGCATGAATGTTATTGCAGAAGATCATACTGCGTTTAACTCGTCATAATGTGCGTCTTCCTGATGATTTTGGAAGCTACAAGGTTATTGAATGGAAGGTTGAGCCTCCCCGTTCTAGGTAGGTGATATGGTTTAGCTACTTCATGCTCTCTTCTGCATCTTAGCTAGTCAGGTTTTTATCTTTGATCTGTCTTGCAAGTGTTTAGATGTATATAGTAGAAATATTCTGCAGTAGTGGCTTGTAGTATGGTGCATAGGGCTCAATCATTTCAGTAAAGGACACGATTTGTTAGTAGTTATTTTTCCATTGTTGACAATTCCTAGTTCTAAACTTGCACATTGCTTAGATCGTGGTGGCAGGAACACCTTCTTACTGTGGTTGTCACAGCTTTTGTTGTCGTTGTGCTTGCTTCGTCAACATTTGTAGTAGTGTTTATTTGGAGGTGTAGACAGCAAGTGCTTGGGTACACGAGTGTAGATGAAGCAATTCGTGAGCAGGAACTCCAACCACTCCAATGATATTTTGATTCAACATTTACCTCAACTGTATACTCCATATAATTAAATGGCTTTTCCGCAATAGGAATGCAAGCTCCTTACATCGAGAATTCTTTTTGGACATGGATTTCGTCCTCGCGTGAGTATTTTGGATATACATTATTTTTGTTGTATATATCAGCATGTTGTACAAATTCGGAGTGGTCATTTTTTTGTATGTTGGTATATTTGAAAAAATTAACAGGGAATCCTTGACTAGGTGGCAATTTTGAGCACTCATCTTCGCCAGCGAATTACTATATATATATATATATATATATATATACACACATGTATGAATTTTAGTTGTTTCTTCAAATCATTTCGTTTTATATCTTCTGATTGATTGGCAATTCCGGATGCGGGCTTTTGGGCACCTGAGGGAAATATCAGCACTGCTGTTGTCCAAACTTTTGTAGCACTGATAAATATATTTGTTACACATGGAGCAAGAAATCAGCTCACGCTATTAATGGATTACATATGCTTTAAGGGTTGTCTCTGCCTCCCTCTGCTGCATTACTTTGTGTCTATCCTTGCGTACTACCATCCGTAACAAGCAGTCTTCACAGAACTAATGTCAGCCTACTCAGTTGCTCTTTCATCCAAAATGAAAAATGATCTGACATTCATCCATGAAAGGGATGGTAGCAGAGTTCAACTCTCCTATGTAAATTTTTGCAAAAAATCTGCCAAACAGATGGAAGTGAGCTGTATCAAGGGCAGCGGCTACTTTACCAAAGGTTGCGAAGTCCCAAATCGAAGGTAATAAGCCAGTGCAGCTTTGCTATTTTTGAAAACATTCAGGAAAACTTTCTTGATTCCACTGAAAAGTGAAGTCACAGACTCCCAATCTTTTAAAAATTTGCAAGAAATAAAAATTTTCAAAATCCCTCAAACTTGCCTATGAGAAAATCACACATACAATGTAATGTACTTGTATCTAAAATAGATAGATAGCCCTACAGAAAGCTTCATTCTGAATCCGACGAGTCTGCGCTTTCCTTCTGCCTGACGCTTCTTTTGGGCTTCAAGTTCTTCATTGATGTTTCACCATCATAAATAATAACTTGAGAGTTTGCCAACCTCTCTTCTAGTTCGTCGGTGGAGAACCCATCAGTCCCACCCAGTTCGTCGAAGCCCACCTGTCGTGTTGTGATTCTATGGATAAATTATGACAGCAACATAAGGCAAAAATGGTATCTAAACATAATCCCCGTTGTCGAACATACCACATAATCTTCTACTTTTGCATGCTTAACGAGTGCAAGAGTAGGCAAGACAACAATCTTAAGCTTTTCTGCCAAGAAGGGGCTCTTCTCAGCATGAATTTTAACAAAGCGCGTTTCCATATGCTGCTTGGCCAATATACTCAAGTGTTTGTCAATAACCTGAGATGAAAAGAGAGTCGGAGCAATTTTTATTGAGCATGCAAGAAAGTGATATCTTAATGTCTACAATTAGGTCATACTTGGAAGCGAAGCATGTCCACAACAACTCCACTATATCAAGCAATTTGTTAAATATTTGATTGGAAATGAAGTTCACAAAACAGGAATCCATTGTAGATCACATTAGTAATACACAATGCCTTCAGTATTTTCTTTGAAAAACACGACAGACATATGATCGTGTTGACATTTTGCCATCAAGAGGGAATATTCAAAGTACATACGTATATCCAAAAGTACCTAAGCAGATTGATTCGCTGCGCAGTTGATACAGTTTCGTCGTGCAGCCAAAGGGCCGGAAATTAAGAACTAAAGATTTACATTAAACGAGAAAAGCAGTAGAAAGATGTGTAAGGCATTGTTTCCTTGCATCAACCAAACACATGAGCTTTCATAAGAAATTCGCTGGCAAAAAAATCAAACTTCACAACTTTCAAAAAGAGAAGAGTCGATCAACTGGCGGAACCCAAATGTAGAGGGGTGGGTGGTGTAAAAAAGCCAATACCTTACAGGGCCAATTCTCACGGTAGAAATGGCAGACAACGCGATCGCTGGCCTGGACAGCAGCGAAGAAGTCCTTCTCGGACAGGAGTTCCGAATATTCGCCATGCCCCAAAGACGCCCACTTAGCCCGCTTCTCGGCCATCTTCTTCATCTGAAGCAGCCGGCGCTCCCGCAAGGCCTCCAAGTCGTCGATGTCCAGACGATCCAACGCGGCGATCTCATCGTCTATCTTCTCCTCCACCGCCTTGGCCACCGTCAGGATCTGCTTCTCCAAAATCTGCCCCACCACCATCACCAAAACAAACCCCCAAACCAATAATACCCCATTTCATTACAAGAATAACAGAAGCACCCCTCCTCCCCCAGGAATTTTTTTTTAAAAAAGGAAGAACTGTTATGAAGATCGCCGTAGAGCCAAAAGAACTACCTCTTGAACTTTGGCCTCCTCCATGGCAACCGAATCCAAAGGCGGGAAAAGGCGATGCGAAGGGGGGCGGCTTGCAGGCAGCAATTACCGAATCCGACAGACGGTGTGAGAATGCAAATGATGGACCCCGGTGATCTTACCTCGCCGGATCCGGTGGCGGCGCTGCTCCAATAACCGGTGTGACCAGGGGCGGAGAAGCGGGACACAAACGACAGGACGGTCTCTTTCATTATTATTATTTTATTTATTTTGTTTTATTATATTATATATTGTTTTAAATGGACAAGGCAGCGGGCGACTTTGGCTACAGGATCCCGACCCACAGAGAGGACAGGAAATGGATTCCCGTGTCCAATTATTTTCTCATTACTCTAATTATTATTGAAACGAAGGAACTATTAATTAAATTAGGGGCGGTAATGGATGGATATGGACACGACTTCGGCTTACAAGTGTCAAACATCGCGTCCATTAATTTTTAACACTGTCATACAGGTTAACGGACGGACAAGCAAACTATAAAATAAAAAAAATTATAAATGCAGAATTATATCTTATTAACGGGCTTCTCTTAAATTTATGTTGACTTTGTTAATAGAATTTTCATGCATAATCAGCTGTAAATCTAGACGAATCATCCGAAAAATGTGCAAGTGATTACGCACACTGATTTTATTTCGACTATGCTTCGTGCAATCTCGATGACTATATATATTTGTCATTGGTATAATATGAGTCTTAATAAATGAACAAACGCCTTTAGGCCGAGGAATATAATTTTCTTGTCCGTTAATCTCAGTGATATAGCTTCCCATCAGTGAGCAGTGTCTACAGTTTGAAAACTTCTTTGATATTGGCTGCAGTTATTGGTCTGTGTTTTATTTTCTGTACTCACCATAGGATTGACAAGGTGCATGAATTGAAGAGACATGATTATAATTACTTCTTTTTGTCATCTTTTTTAAGTCAAATAGTTGTTTCACATACACAGGCGAGGAATGTTCCAATTCTCATTTTTTCTGCCGGACTTGCAGACATTATTGAAGAAGCCAGTTTGCTAATGTTTTTGCTTACTGAATTCCTACTATATGATGCACATTGACGTCCGATTTTTTGTTGTATATGTCAAAGCAAGTTGTTTAAATCCATGATGCACGAATCGGCCGATTTTGTGCCGAGTCGGCCGATTTAAATAGGATCGGCATTGTGCCGATCTAATTTCGGGCCCCGAATCGGCTTCGGAATCGGCCGAGTTCGGTCGATTCCGACCGATTTAACTCGGAATCGGAATCGGTTTTTTATTAAATTACTAAAATACCCTAGGTATGATTTTTATTAAATTATTTAAGCATGGGTAAAATGGTAATTTGGATTTTAAAAACCTAAAATCAAACCTGCTCCCCCCACGCCGCCGCCGCTCGTCCACCCGCCGCCGCCCCGTTTCCGCCCTCCGCCGTGCTCCCCGACTCCGGGCTCGCCGCCGATCGGGCTACCGACCTCGCCGCCGACCTCGCAACGTCGCCGCCGACGTGTGGCCGGACCGAATCAGGCTGTGACGTACGAATCGCCGCCGACTCGCCGCCGGTTGCGGGCCTCCTCGCCGCCGGCTGCGGGCCGCCGACTGTTCGTCTGACCGGGCTGCCGACATCCTATGACATCGCCGCCGCGAGACTCGCCACCAACCGGGCAGGCGGCCGCGGCGGGGGTAAAAGTGGGATTCTCGTAATTAAAAGTTGACTCGAGTCTAACTCGAGTCAAAAATAATAATTAATTCTAAATAATTTAAAAAAATCTTAAAAAATATTTAAAAATATCAGAAACGATAATACACAGAATAATATCAAAATAACATCAATACCCAATTTTAATATATTTATATTATAAATTGTCAAATTATTATATATGACCGATTAAATTAATTTGGACCGATTCAACTTAACCGATTCTTGGCCGATTCTTGGCCAATTCAGACCGATTCCAATTCCAATTCCGACTCCCTGGAAAACTGATTCCAATTCCGATTCCGATTCATACAACCATGGTTTAAATTGCGTTTTTCTTGTTATATGTTGCGGTGAAGGGGTATTTCTCATGATGGGAAAGAATTTGCAGATTTTGACTTCGCTTTGATCATCTCTACCTGATATGTGCCCCCGTCCATGTAACAAGGGTGTATAATGTTGATTTTATTCAGCTCATTATAAATGTTCAGAAACTATATAGTTGAGATCATGGCAAAGGGCTCACAGTTTATTAGATGATAAGGTGTCAACAAAAAGGAATGTCAATCAATGAAACTAAAAAAAGGTGGTAAATATGGGAAGTACAAAAAGAGTGGCCTAAGACCACAAATATGATAATTTAGTTAACAGCGAAGAGACTAAGCTATATGTACTTTTTAGAAATTTTAGAAAGCATTCCTTCCGTGTTATATGTAATGCTTTAGTGACAACAAAATTCTAACCTTTTCTTACCAATTTTCTTATTGGTTTTGTACTAGGAAAGACTATTCATGTATTAAATAAGAACGAACATGCCCTTCGTATGGCTGCTCTTGTTCATGATTGCTTGCTTTACTTCTCGGAGATCACATTGGAGATCTGGGCATGTCTGCTGGTTCAGACTACGAAAACAGGATTGCTGTTGGTTCGGTTTCTTGTAAGTGGCTACTGTCATTCTTCCCCACTTCCACCGCTCAAAAAACGCATCTTGCTTATTTTAGTTACTTTGTTATGTAAGATCAAACACAACCTTGTGCTCCGTTGAAATTTTATATCTGAAATAGTGAATTACCATTTAATCCCAATTTATTCTGATGTTCCAGCAGCTAATGAATTTTGCTAGGCTCTTGTGCCATTTGAATTAACTCGATGTATCTTTACAGTTTACATTGATCATGTATATCACTTGCCCGTAGTTTATGAACATTTTACAGTTCAAGCAAATTAGATCTCTACTTGATAGTCTTTGACCATAATACGGTTTCTCATGCAATCATACTTTTTTCAAGTTCATGCTATGAAAACGAAGGTGTTATAGGATGATGATGATATTATCCTCGTGTAGATTATACCGTATAAATGCATTTGCGGTAAGCCAGTAGAGACGATTGGGAGAAAGTCAGACGACAACAGTGAACCAGCAATGGGGCCGGCAAGATGGCCCATCTTTTCTCGATTACATTTCACGGACACTCCTTGGAGGCATCTCATAAGGCTCCAAAGGCCCATCTCCAAATGGAAGTTCATTACCGATAAATATCGTCAATTTCCTATCACGATCCTGCGCCGAAGAACAAGTGCAGCTGAAGATCGAAAATGAACCACGCACAACCTCTGAGTGGCAATGTGAGGAATTTACCCTAACGAAAGAAAGAAGATGATAAACAATACCAACAAGACAAAAAATCCCAGCACTCTCACATCACGTAATTTGTTTCAAGGAAGCATTCCGAGGACAGCTTTACGGATTACTTCTGTAGGATCTTTGGCTAGCTGGTCCTTTAAACTCCGTTCCATGAGATGCCCAACTTAACTGCATCAAATGCTATAGAATAAACTTAATCTCAATATTTCAGAACACAAAAACTATAAGCTACAAAATATTATGAGTCAAACTTGCCCAGTGCGCCAAACGTAGAATTCATCCGTTAGTTTTCTGCCGGTGACGCAAATATCTTTTGCATTAAGTACTCCATCTTCTCGAAATGGAGTATATGTTGGCTTGTCCTTTCCTTGGAGTACACTAGATATCTGAGACGCTAATCTTCCCAAAATCTAGGAGAGGATTAAATTATTAGTTACAAACAATGAAACATCAAACCAAAAGAGAGTATATACATGCATACAAACCTGGTCTTTTGGATCAACAACTCTCCATCTTAGACCTTCCAAGTTAATTCTTTCAGCCAATGCCTTCTGCAAGACACGCCCAAAACAATCACATTGGAGACCGAGGGACAAAGAGCACTAGATCATAAAAATCACTTATAGAAATATTCTGCTTCATCTCGTCTTTAAAGACGTCTTAATTCCTTACCATATGAATCACATGCGGTGTATGTGTGTGTTTTTTGCCTGTCACAACTAACAATATGAAAGTCCACCCGAGATTTTTTACTTTTAATTTTTTTTCAATACCTTTTTGAGCTATTTGATGGATCTGTGACATCCTCCAATTATCCTTTATAACATCACCATCATTATCATATATAACCTCAACTGGGTAGCACTGGTCATAGTTCTATCAAGAAGTAAAATAAATAAATAAATAACTGCACAACGGTGATGTCTAAAGAAACAAAATTACCTTCATGCTGCCATTAAAAGATATAGGAACTGCCATTTTTGGTTCACAATCAAGATAGGAGCCGCCAATCTTCGGCGCCGCCCTCCCATACATCTTCCCCTCCCCTTCTCCTCATACAAACACACTCCAAAACGATGGGCACGGCCCAATCTCCGATCGGAGGACGACAAAAGTCGACAGCGTTGCTCCGGTCGATCCTCCCCTGGCTCGCTTCCCCTACGGTCCTTCCTAACCTGAAGCTGTGAGGACCGAGTACGCTCTGACATATTAAAGAGGGGTAAGGATTTCTGTCGGTAAACAGACGGTCCAGATCGGATTCGGATGCCTACGGATGATGGGGACCGTCAGATTGATTTGCGTGAATCATCCCCTCCAACAGGAGGGCTGGGCTACGAGGCTTTTAGGGTCTTTCAAACCCAACCCGAACAGAGGACTGGAAATGGATTCCCCTGCGTAATCATTTTCTCATAAGTCAAATGGGAAAAAAATCATTTTCTCATTAGTCTCATTATTTGGGGGGAAAAAAGAACTATCGAGTTTATTTTATTTTATTTTATTTTTTTTAACTCATATGGTTTGAAAGATTTCTAACCGGGTTCGGATTTATATTTGAAGTCTAAAAATATTAAATATACAATAATATCAAGAAGTACTTGGATGAGATACACGAGTTTTTACGGTATATATATACTACAATAAAATAGTGATATTTTGTTCGAAATTATATTTCAGATATTTAGCAAAAAATATTTGTCTTCATTAAAAATATAATTTGTTTTTAAGTGGTAGATTAAAGTTCATACTTCAAAGAGACGATGTATTTTTTTATTTGATTTGACATGTTGATCAAATCAGATTCTACGTTAATTTAACTGGCATCTAATTTAATTTGAAAAAAATCAATCCAAATTTGTATACTTGTTGAATACAAATAAAATTTAATTTTCAAAGATTTGTATGGGATAAAATGGATGCAATTAACATTAATATTTGAAATTTTCTTCTCCAAAAACTAATAACATTACAATATTTAGGTTTGGTTGGAATAAAGATACATACTGGAGACAAAAGATCAACACGGACGTGTGTCCATGATCTCTAATAAGGCATACATTATTTTGCCCAAGTAGATATGACGTGCCTATAAAATCTAAAGAAATTGGTGCCAAACTACCCCCTTGTGTCACGCGGGGCGGACCGATCCGGTCGATACCCGACGTGCGGCGCCCAAGTACCCTCTGGTACTGGGCCAGCCTTCCCATTGAATCAGCACAAGAGGCCGATCTTTCCTTCGATCACGATCAGCACACATGAGCCTGACAATAGTGCAGCGGAATAACAGGCATCCAACACAGTGCTTCACATGTCTACTTCACTTGTCGCGCATCTAACCACTCTCGGTGTCCACAATGCTGCCCGACCTAAGTGCAAGGCTACCGCAGCCAAACACCGTTCCTTGATGGTCCCGCAGAACCTGCCTCACAAGGCACCAGCATAGCACGGTAGTGCATCTCTTCACTACCGGCCCGGTAATGCCCCATGCCATTACCGCCACAAGTATCGTGTGCCTCTGCAACACGACGAACCAACAAGCGTCACTTTGTTTCCTAGCATCCGTCTCGATCCAACATGGGCAAACTCCGTTTATCTCGGTTGGCTTGCAAGCGTTCTTGAACTTGCTCGAGTGTGATGTGGTCTTTGCCCAACCAACGTTCCGGTAGGAAACTGCCTAGGCTTGGCAAACGCCCAATGCATAGCAGCCCACCTTCCTGGTATCATGGGTGTAACCACAATCACTAAGTCATGGCCAGTGCTGCCCGCCAACACCACTCGTGCTTGGCACCACGCCAACACAAGGAACTACGAAGGTCCCAGACCAACGTAGTCCGCCCAGGGTCCATACGCTAGCAAGCGTCCGTGTACTTACTAGTGTGTGGTGTGGTATTCGCCCAACCAACTTTCCGGTAGGAAACACGCCTATGCTTGGCAAGCGCCCAAAGCATAGCGGTCCACCTTCCTGGTATCATGGGCTTAACCCCCACCACAATAAGTCTCGGCCAGTGTTGCCCGCCAACACCGCTCGTGCTTGACCCCAAGCAAGCACGAGGAGCTACGAAGGTCCTCCAACCAACGAAGCCCGCCAAGACCCCCACTCATGGTCCACATCATGTTTGGAACCCATTGAGTGAGTAGGAGGTGGGTGTCTTTAGGCACCACCCATTGAGAGACCACCCCCTCCCTATATAGCAAAGGAAACTTTTCCTTACCTTTGGGAGTTACAGCCAAACTCGCTCTACCGGCATATCTGGATTCCAGCATTTGGAGCAGCATTCGGATTCCAGCGTTTGGAGCAGCATCTTGGATTCCAGTGTTTGGTGCAGCAATCTGAATTCCAGCATTTGGAGCAGCATCCTGGATTCCAGCGTTTGGAGCAGCAATCTAAATTCCAGCATTTGGAGCAGCAGTCTGAATTCCAGCATTTGGAGCAGAATCTGCATATGCTGCCACAGCTCGCCATATAGGGGTTTGCTCACCAAGGTATGCTACCCCTAGCATCACTTGGCATCCCAGCAAGTCTACTCACTCAAAGTTTGCTCAAGGTATGCCGACACTTCTCCAAGTCCGGCAAGGTTCGGCATGCTCTCCTCGCCATGCCCGAACCAAAGAGACCTTGCTATACCACCATGGTACATTCGTGACGCCCGACCTCCGTCGTCCCACGCATCCGAGTATGTTCCAATACTCGTGCAAGGTTAGTCATGCTCTCCAAGCAATGACCACAACTCGCCGCTCAAGGCCAAGTTGCTCTTTCGCTCCTAACGTGCCTCGTGCACGCCCGTGGCAACTCATCCACGGTCTCCATGGCACCTCATCCATGGAGTGTGTTTCCACTCGGTGCATATTCATGGCTGCTCATCCATGAACTATGCTGTCATCGCTAGGCCAAGTTTGGCCGCGTGACACCTGAGGATTACAGTTGCCTCCTTTCCAAACATTCCCGTACGTCTTTCCTGCGATGACCACAAAAAGAAACCGAGGCAATAGTTTTTAAGGAGTAATATATTGCTGCCATAGAAGAGGCTACGGTGAAAATTTTACACGAGATGGAGATTGATATTGTGGTTTTGAAACGCATGGTCGACTTAGGTTTGATTCTCGATCATTGTGGAAAATGCGGAATTGTGCAATGTTAATTTGGTGGATTTCAGAGAGGTGGTTGTACCGTTGTAGTAATTTAGTGAAGGTAAATGGTAATGAGGAAGGGCTTGAGGAAAGCCTATCACAAAAGTTGAATTTTCTAGAGGATTTTAACATATAGAATTTATAGACTCTATGTTACTTGTATTTACAATGTAAACTAAAGAAGTACAAAAGAGCTATCTACTATAACAAATAATAGGTACACCTATTGGACAAATCTAATACATCATCTTTATCATTTGGTCAAAATTTATTTCATCGTCATCTAGCAATGCTCTTTATCAGATGAAATTCACATGCCTCTAATTCGAATGGAAAACAACTATAATTTCTAATTAAATAATAAACTCTTGAGTAAATTCATTCATACTTTATGAGGACAAACTCCCCTCTTCGAAGAGAGGAGAACCTCGTTGCAAAACCTCAAAGTAAAACTAACAATCATACACTTAGTTCAATTATATTTTACACTTATATATTATTACATATTTATAAATAATAGATACAAAATATTATACATGAGATACGACTAATCTCTTGGTACGAAAAGGAAACACTAAATGTTCACCAATGAATCTTTTTCTCATGTTTTACAATTTTTCTTGAATTCCTCGTAACTCCTTGAATAATTTTATCTTTTTATGACTTTCCACGTAGTTGTACACTTTATCACATTTATCGTATGAAGGACTCCAACAATTGAAGATAAAAAGGAATGAAGTTCAATTGGTGGTTCAGATGATCATCTTTGCTAGTAGAAATGTCTGGATTTTATCATTGAGGGGTTTGCATACAAAGGTTTTGAAAGGCAGTGTTAATGCAGTAGATGGGTAAGTACATTGAAATTCTAAACCATCCTAGTTAGATATTAACCGCATGCCTCTCTTGACCAAGTAATTCGTCTCTTATATGTCATACCCCTTCATGGATTTATTGAGAATTGTAGCATTCTCTGTAGCTTCTAATCGTTCCTACTTGTTAGTGGATGCTTGTGATTTTGTCATAACGACCATCAGATAAAACGAATTAAAATAAATATCTAAGAACTTTGATGGGAATGGAGTATGGACGATTGTTTACAATGTGCGAGTTTTTAACAAAGGAAAAAGAAAATCGGGTCTTTTATAAGTGGCATCTTGTCCCTAAACAATGAGAAATGAAGAAGAGCGGAATTGTTGGGTAAGGAGCAGTAAGTATGATTAACATCATAGTCGATCTTTATACTTTATCCTCTACAACATTGTTCTTTTTCCGCTCCATCTTGAATTGTTGCCTGGGTGATTATAAACTGCGTAAAAGCTCAAACCATTGCAGTAAGTTCAAATCAGTGTACGTCCAAGACAGCCGTCGTTCGTTCATTTTAGTCTTTGACTGCATTGTCTACCTTATTTTGAACCTTTCAATATATTACAAATAAGATCTTATCTTCAAAGTTGCATTTGAGTTCTATATCAAAGATGCCTAAACTATGCTAGACAAAGAGTGATGCACTAAATTATTAATTTTTTTCTTAGCTTTCGTAAGGGTTGAGATATGGTCCCGACTCAACGAGTTTGTAGATTGTAATTTATTTCGTAGGCTCTTTTGACGGAAGAGAGAAGAATAAGGCCTGATTTTTAAGGTTAGACTCGAGCCGCTTTGAAGAGGATTCGCATGAAGTCACTTCTAGCAGTGAAGCTATCATAGGATGAGTCATATACCAAATGTTATTATCATTATTGTTGTCAAGATGTACAAAGGTCCATGCACTTTTGACCCTTTCTCGCCGTATAATAAGGCGCTTTGAAAAAAGAATGGTAAACGCCTAGCACATTTTCGGGAGAATCTTTATTAGCTGTCCGGTCACCTAGCTACGGGCAAGCAAAATGTACAAATAATTATATATCAATCTTCATTTTATATATATTCTCTGCTAATACTGACATTCTTTTAATTCGTACGTACTCTCTAAATTTCTAAGTTTTTAATTCTCTTATGATCAATAAATCGATGGAATATCAACTGGCCATCCATGTAGGCAGTCATGTGATCTTAACAAGGAACTTTATTTATAAAAAAATGAGGCGTTAGAGGTAAGAAGAAATGAACACGAGTAAGAGTGCATGTATACGACGCGATACTTGAGTAACCTATGGTAATGTATGCATGCGTGACAAATGGGAAAATTTTAAATGCACCCAAATATTCACATCTCCGAAAACACATGAACGTAGCCATTCAAAGACAATGTTTACTCAATAACTGCATAAAAAATGTAGTCTTGTTAACTGGTCATGTAGCACTCTAGCTAGCTAGCAGTCATTGACTGATCAAAGATTAAAAAGGTTACGTACCAGAACCAGCCGTGGCCGCGGAATATTGGGATGGGAAATGCGAATCAGGAGGAAGAGAATAAGCAAGACGAAAGAGACACGGCTCCTCGTATTCCCTGTAGCAAACTGTATATACGAATGAAATAATCAGAATGGAAAATGATGTATTTACGGAGTGGTGCAGTGGGAAGTGTTCTTAGAGGGTGGTGAATTTGGAGGGAGGGAGAGGAATTGTGGGTCCCACATGGAGTTGGCTTGCTGAAGAAGGGAAAGTGGGTAGGTTGATTCCTTTAATTTAAATAAGTACGTACATATTATCACTCAAATAATAATAGTGTTTGAAAGGCGATCGAAATTAAACTTTTGCAGTGTAACAAAGTGGGCAAGGAATACGCTGTGGTTGAGTGTTGATGAACATGTAAATTACCATGTAAAACTCGACACAGGTTACGAATTTTTAGAAGCGAAATGAATGACTTAAAGAATTATAAATGGCTAGGGTTCTTCACGGTTACACAAGATGATCTTCGACTATAATTTGGCAGTCT
>JAURVB010008572.1:0-11517 GCA_033002965.1 Piper betle | reverse complement strand
GGAGTTGTTGGGTTTATACCA
Source organism: Piper betle (assembly GCA_033002965.1). Lineage (NCBI taxonomy): Eukaryota > Viridiplantae > Streptophyta > Magnoliopsida > Piperales > Piperaceae > Piper > Piper betle. The sequence goes on along the minus strand of JAURVB010008572.1, from coordinate 11,496 downwards.
CATCAGTGGTGGATGATGTTGGTGACTTGTATATAGGCTAATAGGAAAGCGCTTATTCTGCTTAATTAACTTTTGCTCCTTGAGTTAACTTTTGGACTAAGAGTGGCCCATGACACCTATTGCAAGTCCACATTTGGGTTCCCCGATGTATGAAGGGGGAGTTGTTGGGTTTATCCCGCATCGGTCATGGATGATGTTGGTGAGCAATGTGTAGACTCACGAGAGCAACCTTGTTCCTTTAGTTAGCTTTTGGATTTAAAAGAGGCCCGTGACACCTATTGCAAGTGCCTTTTGGGGGGCCCAAAGGGCCCAATAAACACCTCTCTTGTGACTAAGAGGGTGAGCTTTCATATACATTGATCAGTCCAAGCGACACAAAGAAAATGCCCCAATGCAACTAAGAGGTTGAGTTTCTTGAAAGATGTGGATGCATGATCTTGTTCTTATACTTGAGTTCCAGCGATTTGGATTAGGTATATTATTTCTTAATGCACATGAGTTGCAATAAAGTAAACACTAGGTTGTGGTTACCTGTTTCATATACCATACCCTACAACTATTAAAACACAGAGGTAGGGCAACATACCCTAACACTTGTTTTTCATGTGGTATGAACTATAAGCTCCTCTAATCCATGTTTCTCTAACACTCACATACAACTACAACCAAATAAGATTCTTCTACATTAAATTGTGTGTACGAATTTGATGTTCTAATACTAAGATTCTCTATACATTTGATGTTCTAATATACTGGTGATAGCTAGATTATCAAAACTAATGAGCTGTCTACAAAGAGTGTATGATGTGATGGTAACCTATTGTAAAACTAACAAGCTAAGTAAGGGCATGAAATTGGTATACTATTCTAACTTAGAAAATGATACAGAGGCACAAAGAAAGAAAACAACAACCAAAGTTAATACAAGTTCTCTTAGTGAAAATGGATCTCAGATGGATAATTTCACTAGGATAATAGGAAGCATATCTTGTTATGTTAATCAAGTTACACATAATTATAGTTGATATCCAAGGGAAACAAATTTAATTGTGATGGGCTTCTGCATCTTATTACAACTTACTTCCCTAGCTATTATTTCACATTCTTGTAGAAATAAAACTAGGTTGGTGTATTATGATTAACTTCCTTATATAGATATCTATATTCTAATGCATTCTTATAGTTAGAACCATAAACCACTTCACCCATGAACATCATCGATCTGTCATTCCTAGGTCTTGACCAAATCTCTTAATCACACAAAAGTTAGCTAGTCTCTTCAAGCATTAAGAAAGACATGAAGTAATCAATTCACCATCCAGTGCAACAAGATAACACAAACAAGATATATTACATATCAATAAAGATCCATCATACACCGTAGATCATTTAATGCTATACCCTATGTAAGAATAATAATACATCATAAGCCTCATCAAAGAAGACAACATTGAGAAGAGAAGGAAAAATGTTATGCAAATATATAACGGTGAGGACCTAACGTGAACTTCTCTTCAGGAATACCACTTCTTTGTAACTTGGCTTCTACAGCTTCTTCTCTGCAGCTTACAACTACTCCTTAAGATTGGTAGTGTGGAGCTAGGTGAGAATGAAAAGTGAAGAGATGAAAAAAGTGTTTTCTTCCTCCAATACCTTCCTCTAATTTATGTATGTATATGTTCCCTCTATCTATATTGGTCTCTCTTAACAATGTGAATGGGGGTATATATATCTGATAGAGGTAGAAATCTTCTTGAAAATCTGATAATTTCTTCATAAGTTTCTTCCTCTAAAATAGGAAATGTGATGTGTTACACAGAGGGAAATGTGATGTGTTTCTTCATAAGTTTTTTCATATTAGAGCTAAAAATTTCGGAAATGTGATGTGTTACATAGTACTCATATACATTGCATTACTTTAAGGTTTAAATTAGTACTAATGCAATTCATGTTACCCATACTATACTCTCATTTTCATAAAATGAAACCCTCATATACTTATAATAGGCTTAGGTATGACTTGTATAATATGTTTTTTGTAGCTTAGCTTTTGAAAATTACCAAGGGATCTCAACCTCAAAGTTTTGTTAAATTGCAAAAAACTCATCTAAATGACATGACATCAGAGGGATCTAATAAAACACTGTCGATACCGTCTTATGTCTAAAACTCAATAAAACTCAACACCCAAGGAGCCAAGAAGAGATGAAGTAGAAGAGTCCTATGGACTTTGATGAATGAAACTCTTATCCTATATTAGCGAGCTCACTCCACATATCCTACCAAGAAGATGAAACCCAAATAACGATTGGATCTCATCGACATGCAAAAAAAGTCAATGCCTCCACACGAGCATGACTTTAAAAAATTTAATTAACTTAATTATCTTACTTATTGGAGTGTAAAAGCTCATTTGGGAACCTTAATTAGGGTTTAAGGTTTCATGTATACTTCAGTGAAAAAGTCCAAAGTTAGGGTTGTATCAAATAGACATGACCGGATTATTTTTTGGATAGGCCAAACGGTGTCCAAATGTGCTGAACTTTGGACTAGTGGACCCTAACACTCTAAGGGTTTTAAATAAATTATCAAGTTCTAGACAATAGGTCAACATGGTAGAAAAGGCCCACTAAGTTTGGGCTTAGGTGTTTGTATAGTGTTCATAGGCTGCGCACTAATTTGCTTAAGTCTCATTTATGGGTTTAAGGACTCCAAATGTGCCTAGGTAAATGGGTAGAGTTAGCCAATAGTGTGGGATTTAGACAAATTAATTATCAGGTTCAAATCCCATGTGATTGGGCTTGAGTAGGCTCATGAAGTGTAGGCATTGGCTAAGTTGTTTATGGAGAATGGTGGACCTATTGGGCTTCGGAAATTCCTAACACAAAATTTGCTAGACCAAAGACTCCAAAAATTTTAATATGGTGTTATAGGGACACAATCTAAGGTTTCAGACAAACTTAATGTATTTTTATCACCATTTGAATAGTGTTTTGGATTTTACATATGGAGTTAGAGAATAAGGGTTTCACCCTGCATTCTTACACACTATAGTATACAGATTGAACTATATACCTAAATGTTTTTATATTAATGCAAAAACTTATATGTTCCTAGTATACAATTAGTGAGTCCATCCATAATTTTTATAAATTTTGCTGACCATTTTTAATTAGCTCACTATGGATCATAATCTCAAAGCATGACAAAGCACATCGACATCACAACAAACACACCATTGATTAGGGGTTTGTTCATGCCATTAAAATGGTTAGCGTATTGTCATAAATTTGCAGGCATAGGAATACATGAAGATGTATAAGAGTACAAAAGATGGACATCATCAGAAACCTGTATGAAGGTGTAAAAATTGGAGAAATATGTAGCAAGGTCACAAGGACCCTAAAAGCTGCCAACTTTGACCAAGTTTGGTACCTCTATTGATTCAACGCTGTAGATCTGGACGTCATGAACACAACAAAGCAAATAGAAAGCAAAATGACAATCTTGAACATGACTTATGAATTTTGCACCAAATTTGTGCAAAACAGCAAACTTAGAGCGTTGAAAAATATGAAACAATTAATTTACAAATGTAAAAATTATGAAATGAGCACCTACTTACTCCTAACTCAACCAGTTACAAGGGAAAAATCATGAAAAAAATATAAAACTAGCAAAAACCTAGGCAGATCATCCACCAAACACAACACAACAAGTGAAGGGGGTGGAGAACTTTGGCTAGGCTTAGAGAACTTGAAAGGGAGGTCTCTTAGGGCTTTCCACCCTAAGACCTACAACCCTAGGCTTTGGCTAGGCTTGGAGAGCTTGAAAGGAACTGAAAGAGGCCGAGGAAGGAAGAGGTGTGATTGATGAGGGGAAGGGAGGTAAGAGCAAGGGATTCGAAAGGTGAAAAGAGGAGGAGGAGATGGGTTTCTAGAGAAAAATGGAAAACTGCCAATGCAAAGGTGTTGGTGGGGTAGAAGGGCGCTAGCTTCTTATCAGCTAGAACAAATGACATGGACTGCTAATGTCACAGGCATATCCTGTCCGACAACGGGCACCCTGCTAGAGCCTTTGTGCCAGAAGCACTAACAACCGTAGGTCCCAATGCAAGGGCGCCAGGAAGGCTCCTTTATGCTGTTCCTACGCACACACGCGTAGGGTTTTCAACCTAGGAATCAGGGACGACCATGGAAACTGCATCATGGGTACTATATAGAGCTGGGACAGATAGAAAAGGGGGGCTTCAAAACAAGCAACCAAGATTCTCGAGGGACACAATCCTAACATCTAACTAAACTCGACTTGACCGAACCAACAATGGAAAAGCCATGCATGTAGGATCCAATAGGCCATACCAAGCATTGAAGGGGCTAAGTTCAAGAAAACATACACCATACCATATTCAAACCACGGCAAGAAAAACCTAACCCAACTAACCCAATCCGAGACAAGACCAAACCAACTCAAAAACCCTTGGGCGAACGCATCGGGTTTTACAACCACTCTGAACTACAAAAGAAGTGCACCCCCATAGCAGTTAAGAGGTTGAGATTTCACAATGCGGATCCAAAATCCAGTTCTTCTATTTAGTTTCAACCTTTGTATTAAGTAAGCTAGTCTTAGATGATGATGATGTCATTACACATAACACAAGAATCATGGTTACCTGCTGCACTTACTTGCAAGAAAAAATTAAAACAGACAGACATCAACAAGTGCTACGGTACTGTACCCAGACACTTTGTCTTCATGTCTACCCTTCAAGGAGTGTGAACCGTCCACGTTGCTCTATCACACTAACACACGGCTGCAGCCAGATGCATTTAACGTACCATAAATGCTCCTTATTGTGTTCTGGGACTTTGAGGATCATATGTCATCCAGACGAATGTTATCCTTTGCACCAAAGTTAATACCTTGCATATTGTTGATAGTAAGGTAATACTAAGGCACACAATACCCCACAACACTTCGTCCCAACATGCATTCATAAACGAGTTTAGGGTACTAACCCACATCACAATACAAAAATCCTAACAATCCAAACACATATGTTCCAAGTATACTTGATAGAAAAGCCCATAAGCCCAAAATACAAGAACATAATGCAAAGGCCACAAATACAAGCAATAGGCAACACCCCTACCATGAACCTCTTGATCTATCCACCTACTCGGGCACCTGATGTGGATACTCTCCTACTTATTTGTTGGAAAATCATAAATAATCAAACAAGCTAATCACTGGTTTGAAAATAAGTGTCGGTAAAACAATATTGGCTGGCAGGTGTCTCAATACCAACGAAAAATTACTGAAACACCACAAATAATGCAACAGCAATGACTATACCAGACTAAAAACCAGATTTTCAATAGTGCACGACTCAAAATGTCATGGGCAGCATGGCCAGAGTTTCACTCCTAGTAGGGATTTTTGAAGTGAGAGAAAAATATTCAAACAAGAAATCTATCACACTCACACGTATATATATACTATATAAGGGTCTTGGTACAAATGATATACTAAAATTTCTAGATTTTTAGTTCAAATGTCATCAAGGAATCTCAACCTTGAAGTACTAGTAAATAGCAAACGAAATCATTTAGATGACTCGAATCTCTGTCCCACGATTGTAAATTAAATCTACAATAGGGTCAAGTATAGAATCAATCTAATAGAGTCCTATAGACCCAGATAAGTTGGGCTCCATGTCCTAACTTGGCGAGCTCATTCTGCATATCCTAACAAGTGAAAATGAAAGCCTAATCACTCATCGACCAATATGGCATGCAAAATGAGGCAAAGCCTCCACATGTACACAACACTTAAGTACACAACTTAGCTTGTTTTCTTGATTAACAACATATTAAACCCCATTATGGGTTGAAAGTGTACTTAGTGGATGCCCAGTACTTAGGGTTTTATCGAATGGATTTAACTAGACAACTTTTTGAATGTGATAACCAATGTCCAAATGGTCTCAAATATAAACCAATGGGCCTGAAATCCTATGAGTGTGACACAAATTTTACTAAATGCTGGACCATGTGCCAATATGGTAAACTAGGCCCACTAAGGTCTGGATAAGGTGCTGAGAAGAGTATTATTTGGCTGCGTACCAATTTTCCTAAGATTGGATCATGGGCTTCAACACTCCAAATAGGCATGGGTAAACTCTGTAGGGTTAGCCAACACCATGGGTTTAAATCCTATGAAATTTCAAGTCCAAACTCTAAGTATTTGGGCTTGAATAAACTCAGTAGTGGAAGGCATTGGCAGGGTTGTTTCTGGAGCTGGCTGGACCTACTTAGCTTGGTAAATTTATACCACAAAGTCAATTGAGCCAATGAATCCCAAATTTTAGGATGATATTAATGGGACACATCGTAAGGTCTAGGTGAAAGTTCATGCAAACAACTACTCTTTAGGACTTTGCAACAAGAGCAAGGGAACTGGGGTTTCACCCTACATTCCTGTTCACTCCAAAAGACCCGATTGACTACCCACCTAAATGATTTTTAACTTAGATCAAAATTACATGTTTCTAATAGACACTTAGTAAGTAATTAGGTAATTTTAGAGATTTTATAAATACCTTTTAACAACTTCACCAAGGAATAAAATCTCAGAGCATGACATAATGCACCAACAACACAGCATACGCAGAATGCACTTGGGGGTTTTGTTCAAGCCCTTAATCATGTCATTTTAGTATGATATTTTAACACCAAATTGCTAACATCATAAGATACAATGGTGCAAAATTTTGCATCCAAATACTACTAACAACAGCGTAAAAATTTGGCAAAGCGGCTGGTAATTGACTGGAAATAGTAAAGCTACCAGCTTTCCCCAATATTACTCCCACGCATGCTCACAAAGACATAATCAGAAAAAACATGCTCCACACAACTTGCACATATACCTCTTATGAGCATGTCAAGACAAACATCATGCAAAACTACGGTCTACAACATGAGATATGAATTTTCTACCCAAACAGTGCATAGATCTTCACACATAACTTGTAAAAGCTAATATCTATTAATCTACCCATGAATAAATGATGAAGCAAAAGCTCAAATGCTCCTAGCAGAGAGATATGGCAGGAAACAATATATAAAAAATACACATAAGCATGCAAAGTACCCAAACAGACATAAAATCATCGAAAAAGAGGGAAAGGTGGAACCTTTGCCTCACATGAGGCTAGGAGGAGGTCTCTTGGGGCTTCATACCCCAAGATCTTCAATTCTGACGACTTCTAGGGGATTGGCGAGAGCTTGGAGGCACTAGGAAGGATTGTGGATGAAGTTCAAAAGAGAGGGGAAGAGGCAAGGGTCGGAGGAAGTAAGCAAAGAGGTGAAAATGGAGGAGAAGGAACATTATTTATAGGCAAGAAAATAGCATCAGAGCAAGGGCACCAGCCCAACACCTTTGCCCAACTGTACCATGAGAACTAACCAAACGAAGCACAACCACCTGCTGGACCAAACTGCATGCAAAGCTAGGTCATGCATTTGGGCACAAGGTTGTTGGAGTAGCACCTTTGCGCTAGAAAAAGTGGGGAAATTTTCAATTTTGGCAAATGGGTGCTGGTCCAATGCCGTTACACCCAAACATAAAGCCTAACCCTAAAAAGGTTGGCACTAGAGAGGGTACCCTTGCACCTAGCGTAGTAGCAAGCACTTAAGGACCCTAAGGCTGTGGGGGTGACATTGAGAACCATATTACGGGCCCTGAGGGACTAGGATCATCTAAAAAGGGGTTCCACACACACAAAAACAATCTAGACTCACAAGGGACACAGTCCTAAACCTAATTAGACTGAACACAATCAAAAATTGAAAATAAAATTCGCAGCTACGTAGCATCCAACCCAGTCAGCGATTAGCAGAGGAGCCTTGGTCCTTAGCTCAATCAACCCATACAATGGACATGCTCATGGCAAAAAACACCATACAAACCACTCGGTCTGGGTTAAAACTAATCCGGCACATATCCCATTCTGCAAAAGATGCGGGTTTAGAAAATAAAAAAACATAGTTCAAACAAACAATCCCACGATAGTTAAGAGTAACCAACAACAAATGGGGACAATGTTTATTGTATATCTATAACGATCCAGATACTAGACTAAAGAATACTCTAAGACCCAATGATAGTAAATACCATGACTCCATAATAATGTCCTATATAATATATAGTAATTTATTTGCTACTTGAGGGAGAAACCCACATCACTAAGTCATAATCAGTAGAACTGAAAGATAGCATTGAACAAATCCTCCCTCACAAGGAAAACAACAAGTCCTCCCTCTATGCCCTTAAATAGGTTATAAAGTTTGAATATATTCTAAAATTGTCATAAAGAACTTATAATTTTATATATCCTTCTTCTCCAATAAAGCCCACCTCATTTGCTCAAGGGCCCAAAATAAGAAAGGTGGAATATTGTGAGAAAGAGAAGATGATTGACACCTCTTTTGTTTTTCAAAACTACCAATTGGATTACCATCAAAACTGCATTCAAAAACTGAAAAAAAATCAGTTTGATAAATTACGGGAAAGTATAATAAACCACAGAACACAAATTGCAACATCTTCAACAAGAAGACAAGTACATGTACTTTAGTGAAGAGCATCAAATGCAGTAGAGTGGTAGAATCACAAATCAAACATATGAAACAATGAAGGTTGAATAGTTTAGAATAATAAAAGTTTCATCCCAGTATTCTAATGAACACTCCTACAAAAAATCAAGCCTAATAAGAAACTAGCGTGGCATAGGCCAAAAATATACATCAAAAGCAGAAAACATTATCTAGAAGTATTGGGTGGGTAAGAAGATGATCCACTAGGATCTACGAAATGCGTATACAAAAAATTATGAATGGTAACTAACAAAATACCTTCAGATTTTCAAAAGAATAATATATGTTTTACATTAAATATGAATATTTGATTATTGGATATAAAATGCACCTCAAAGTGAATTATGTGGTGCTAACATTGCCGGTTCTCCTCCTCTAGCCCTCATTGGTTCATGTCCTTATAAAAGAAAAGGAAATGATGTTTAATAAAATAAGTATTATAAATTATATAATAAGAAAAAATTGATAATAGACTATTTTAAGGTAGCCCAAACCATAAAAGGAGATCTCAATTGATGATTGGATTATAACAGTGAGCTAAGGAAGCCATTTGATCCTGCCATAGACTTTGAAATCATCATGACAATGCCAAACTTGTATTACTTTAACTTTTTCTGATTGGATGTACGAACACAAGTGGAAATATAACAGGGAGATAAGAGGTTAGGTCCTTCTCATATGGTACCTGAGGACTTTGCGTAGCTTAAATGCTCCTCGTCATATTCCAGAACTTTGCTTACATACCTTGCAGGTGGCTGAGGACTTTGCGTAGCTTAAATGCTCCTCGTCATATTCCAGAACTTTGCTTACATACCTTGCAGGTGGCTGTTAACCTTTGCCTCAAACTTAATACCTCACATGACAATTATAATAATAAATAATGAAACGCATGTATGCAATCCGTCATCACATAGACCCAATATAATTCATATGTAGGTTCTCTATAGAAATTCAGGGCACAAGCCCACAACATAATACAAACCTAAATATGAATCCCAATGCATAGCCCATCAAATGCCACCACGATGAGGTACGGATCCGTGCATCTAAGCCAGCCAACACTACGGGACCTCATGTAGATATACATAGAAAACAGGTCAATAATTAAAAAAGGTCGATTATCGGTCCAAAATAACTACTAATATTTCAAGATTTGCAAGCGGGTACTTTGTTACCCACGGGAAATCTTTAAAGCTTCAGAATAGTCTCACAAGGCAGTAACCAAGAATATTATACAAAACATGCAGGGGTGCACGTGCGACAACTTACACTTATAAATCATTTACACCCTCATGTCCTCTATATAACATCTTTCATGGTACTCAAATAGAAATGGAATATTGTTAAGTTAGCGCCACAAATTCTGAAAGTGTGTTGTATTATACAACACTTTACTACATTGCACTACTTTAAGGTTTAAAAGAGTACTAGTGCAATTCATACTTCCAGTATATTTCTCTCATGTAAGTAAAATCAAAACCCTCAAATGCTTATATACAAGGTTTGGGTGGGGACTTGTATAATAAGAGTTTTGGAACATTAGCTTTTGAAAATCACCGAGGGATTTCAGCCTTGAAGTTTTGTTAAACTACAGAAAGTGATCTTAGCCTTGAAGTTTTGTTTAAGTATGGAAAACTCGGCTAAATGGACAAAAATCAGACCGATCCAATAAAATGACGGTGATGTGGTTGTATGTCTAAAGCTCGATTAAATCTCACCACTCAAGGAGTCAAAGCAAAGGTGAAGCAGAAGAGTCTTATGAACCTAGATAAGTGGAGCTCTAAGTCCTAGATCAGTGAGCTTACCACATGTATCCTAAGAAAAGATGAAACCTGATCATAATTGGATCACATCGGCATACAAAACGAGGCAAAACCTCAACAAATGCTCAACACTTAAAGACTTCATTAACTTAATTATCTTACTTAGATACTTTTTCAACCTCATTAGGTAACTTTAATAAGGTTTTAGAGTTGTACATATACTTAGTAGAAAATCCCACACTTAGGGTTAAATTAAATGGACTTAACTGGAAGATTTTTTGGATGAGCCAAACGAATTGTCTGGGCCAAACAGTATATGAATGGGCTGAAATTTAGAATTGTGGCCCTGCCACTCTAAGTGTAGACAAAAACATTACCAAGTGCTAACCCATGGCCCAATATGGCAAACTAGCTCCACTAAGGTCGGGTTTAGGTGCTGGAAATAGTGTTCATAGGCCACACATCAATTTACTAAGTCACGGGTTCAAAGACTTCAAATGGGCCCGGGTAAAGTAGGAGAGTTAGCCAACACTATGCCCTTTAATCCTTTAAGAGTTTTGATCTAAACACCAACTATTTAGGCCTGAGTAGATTCAAGAATGAGAGGCATTGGCTAGGGCCTTTCTGGAGCTAGCTAGACTTACAAGACTTGGATAATTTTTACTAAAATATCTACCCAACCATTGGCTTGCAAATTTTAGGATGATGTTGTAGGGACACTGTAACACCCCAAATCCGGTTCATGCTCAGGAATTAAACTGGAATGTCACTGGTCATGGTTAGGTCAGCTAACCCCAAACCTAACTCTAGCAGATCTACTCTCGGCATCTCGAGATGGAAGATGTCTATCGCTATGCATGGATCAATGCACAAAAATAACCCTAACATGCTTCTACATGGATGACATGTTAACCAATTCACACACCAAATAATTACAATGAAAATCAATAAGATTTATAAAATAAGGCAGATTAGAGTCTCCCCTAAAAGTATAATTAAAGGCCACCTAGTCAAAACAACATGTATAATTATATACATCAATATACATTCATTGCATCATACTAGCAATACAC
>JAURVB010008571.1:0-56514 GCA_033002965.1 Piper betle | reverse complement strand
ACCCGTGAACCGACCCGGAAATGTCACCGGCGACCGAACCGTTCGCTAATCTACTGGGTTCGGTTAAGCCGACCCGGATCTGCCCTCGGCGTCTCAAGATGGAGATGCAAACATGAAATGCATGGATGGGATGTGTGGGTTCTAACGTAGTCCTACATGCATGCTATGATGTACAAGCAAAGACAAGACAAAATAATAAATGAAAAACCAAAAGAACATATATACTATTTTATAAAAATACGGTAACACATAATAATCTACCCTGACATTCAACCATTATCTCATTCATTTTTACCTGAGCCGAGTCTGTACTCCAAGGCTCCCTACTCATTCATATTTAGCAGTTCGTTTCATAACAATAACACACCATCATTATACGTTACACGTCGCAGCAGGCGTACATGTGTGCGCGGTTCCGTGCTGCTCCTCCGCAGTCCCGACAGCTTTCATCCTTCGCATTTCTCACCTACATATATATAGAAAAACCGTCAGTAACGAGTGTTACCGGCCCGGAAAATAACTAATATCAAACTGGCACAGGAGAGCAAACTCTCCTGTTGAATGAAAACCATATACTTCCTCAATAACTCTCATCAGGGCACATACGGGAGCCGTCGCCCTCGGGTCGACATCGTCCCTATCTTTCACATTCTCATGCCTCGGCCATTTCTCTATTGCATATAATAAATCAAATACACAAGAGAGTAGCGTAAATCAGAGAACGAGTCCTAAACGGACCTGGTAGAAGCTCCGAACGGGTCTACGCGCCTGGGCGGCGAGCTCCTACACCGTACCTACACAATCAGGCTAAACACTAACGCCCGCATGATGAATCACACATCCTATAGCATGCACACACACTCAACACAATCACGCATCAATCAACACACATCAACCTATATCAATTCTAGCAAGCCTACTTAGGCTAATTTGCATTATATCGTGATCATCGCCTAGTTACCCTAATTAATTTCTTAGCCTCCATTTTTAACACCACTTAATCAAACAAATTTCAGATTTTATCCTTAATCAAATCTACATTTATATATATTATTATAACATACAATTCACCAATCCTAGCATGCAATTCTAATAATCAAAACTTTCAAATAATTAAATTAAAATAAATTATACCTCGCGTCGTCGAAAATCGGCGACGGCTAGGGTTTCCGTTTCGTGGCTCGAAACTCGAATTCGGCACCTAGCGGCGTCCGAAGTCCGATCAGATTGGACCGGGTGCGTTCGGCGGATGATCCGGCGAATTTCCCACGAATTTCCGGCGATCCGACGATTTTCCGAGTCAGGTTTTCCGGCGGATTCCGACGGTTTTCCGGCAAGGATTCGGGACGGGGCAATCAGGGGGTCTATCGGCACCAGCTCGACGAGCTCGGTCCAATGGTGGTGTCAAACAGGGTAGCCGAGGCGGCGATGGCCGTCGACGGCGGCGTCGAAAATGGGCGGCGGTGGCGGCGTTCTCCGATCGAGGCTCCGGCCGGCCTCGACGGTGGTCGGGACGATGGGGGAAACGTCGGCGACGTCGAGGGGGTGGTCGTCGGGGTCACAGCGGCGGCGGCGCGGCCCGGACGGCGGCGGAATCCGGCTCGAGGCGGCGTGCCGAGGTGGTTTCGGGGCGATTCCGGCGTCGTGGCGGCGAGACGGTGGCCGGGGTGGGTCGTGGCGGCACGGCGACGGCAAGGCGGGGCAGGGCGGCGTCGATCGGCGGCCAGGCGGCGTCGGCCGTGGCGGCGGTGGCGCGCGAACAGGGGCGGCGCGGCGGCTAGGGTTTGGGCGTGGGGGAGAAAAGGTCGGGGGTGGAGAAGAAATAGTTGGGTGGCAAACTTGTAATTTAGTATTGACTCGATTCCGACTCGAGTCAAAATAATAACTAGTTCGTAATAAATTCTAAAAAAATCTAAAAAAAATATGGAAAAATCACATAAAATAAAACAAACACAACATCCAAATGGCATGCTCTATAACTAATAACCCACCCGAATATAATCAAACGCATCCTAATGCGTTATTCGGCCTAAAACTATTTCTACGATCAAACATATAAAAAGAAAAAATACTGCATACTTTCATATATTCAGATAACTCGCATCTCACCATCTTCTCGACGTTATCATCATATATTCAGGTACACCTGACTCTCATCGCTCATAACTCATGGCTGGTCTCGACTCAGCACGCGATTCATGAAACTGACTCGACTCGAACCAACGGTCGAACCGACTGGTTCGGTAACGTAAAACCCTGACTCGAGTCACGGTCTCCCAGTTCAATCTGAGATCAAACATTGTCTCCCAGCTCATTCTAAGATTAGAAAACGTCTCCCAACTCATTCTAAGATTAGGTGGTCTCCTAATTCATTTTGAGATTAATCATGGGCCCCCAATTCATTTTGAGGTTAAAAATAGTCTCCCAACTCATTCTGAGATTAGGTGGTCCCCCAATTCATTTTGAGGTTAGTCATGGTCTTCCAGTTCAATCTGAGATTAAAAATTCTTTCCCAGTTCATTTTGAGATTAGAAAACTTCTCCCATTTCATTCTGAGATTAAGTGGTCTCCCAATTCATTTTGAGATTTGTCATGGTCCCCCAATTCATTTTGAGGTTAAAAATCGTCTCCCAACTCATTTTGAGATTAGGTGGTCCCCCAATTCATTTTGAGGTTAGTCATGGTCTCCCAATTTAATCTGAGATTAAAAATTGTCTCCCAGCTCATTCCGAGATAAGAAAACGTCTCCCAGCTCATTCTGAGATTAGGTGGTCTCCCAATTCATTTCGAGATTAGTCATGGTCCCCCAATTCATTTTGAGGTTAAAAATCGTCATCCAGCTCATTCTGAGATTGGGTGGTCCCCCAATTCATTTTGAGGTTAGTCATGGTCTCCCAATTCAATCTGAGATTGAAAATTTTCTCCCAGCTCATTCTGAGATTATAAAATGTCTCCCAGCTCATTCTGAGATTAGGTGGTCTCCCAATTCATTTTGAGATTAGTCATGGTCCCCCAATTAATTTTCAGGTTAAAAATCGTCTCCGAGCTCATTTTGAGATTAGTGCCGACAACGGCTACTAATTTGGGAAAATACAACATTTCATATATTTATACCAGTTTCAGAAAATATAACATATCAAATAATTTTACGGACAATCCAACTTTCCAATTAATTATACAGACAATATAAAATTTCAAATAATTATACAAACACACATATTAATTTTAAAGCTGCGGTCTCGTGTCGGACTGAGTCAATTCTTTGACCCCGATTGCGTTACAGCACAAGGTGGTCGATTCTGTGCTCAGGCCAACCAAAGCTGCCAACAAGGGAAAATACAACATTTCAAATGATTATACGGAAACACATATTAATTTTAATGATGCGGCTTTTATGTGTTTAGAATATATAATATTTCCTCATGTTTTTAATATGATTTTGTACTTCTCGGGTATAAACATTATTAATTTAGTGATATTTTTCATTATATTCTAGTTAATTAATATTTTATTAGATATGCTTAATTTTGGTGTTTCAATGCAGAAAAAGATGAATAAATTAAGCTTTAGATTTGATTGGTCATGACACTTGGCCCCACCCAATGGCTACAATTCATGGTGTTCAATGGAGTCGAACAGTTGGAAACTTGAAGGGACGTTATAATTAATTAGACTACGTCGATTTGTGAACACCCTCTTTGAATTCTTGTATCTCCACTTCTATATAAAGGGGTGGTCATTTGTTGTTATCATATCTCATCTCTTGGCTTCGGAGTGTAGTGAAAGTAGTAGTTTTAGTTTTTGTAATTCCTTTTTCTTTTATAATAAAAATTAGTTTCTTCTTTATAATGTTTTCTATTTTTATTATGGAATAGTCTTTTATTTCGTTCTAGAGAAGAATGGAACTTAACATGATTTAATTGAATTTATTTCAACCTCTTATTCTTTTATTGAATTGGATTGTTTAAATTGTCATGTTCTTAATGCTAAGAGTAGATTGATCACCTATTTCTTAGATCATGAGGTTTAATTAGATTTTGGGAGAAATTAATTAGATTAGTCATTGACAATTCATCATACGACGAGTCTTTTAACTTGCTTGTCGTTGTGGTCGGAAGATACACAACACCGTATGCGATTGTAAGGCAAATCTTAATGCATTATTTTGTTGATTAATCAATTATCACCGGGAGGTAGAAATTGAGGCAAAATAATAGAAGCATGAAGGAGCGGGAGCCACCATGTCATATAATTATCCTAGATCGACAATTTGAGGGAATAAAAAGAAGAGGAAGATTTAATGAAGATTAAATTCATGTTAAGGGAAATTCAACTCTAGAACGAATTTTATCATTTTAACTTCTTCTTTCATTTAAAGTTATTATTTAGATTTAATTAAGTCAATTATTTATGTTTTGTTCTTAATTTTATTTTGTTTAATTAATTTAAGGAAATTCATATCTCTGTGGGAACGATACACTAAATTATCATTATATTACTTTTTTTGACCGTGTATACTTGCATGTTACTAAAATCATTCAAACAGCGGCCCCATCTCGGACTGAGTCAATTCCTTGACCCCGATTGCATTATAGGACATAGTGGTTGAATTTGGGCTCAGGCCGACCAGGGTTGCCAACAAGGGAAAGTACAACATTTCAAATGATTATACAGACCTTGATATTTTGAACTTGCAGTTGCGACCAATGATCCTAATCTGAACAAGAATATAAAAATAAATAAGTATAATTTTATTCGAGTAGGAATGCATGCAACTAAATATCTAATATATATATTATTTCCAAAAATATTAAATATTAAATTATCAACAAATCTAGTGAGACAATTAATCATCCCTGTGACATAACCATCGCACAGTCTTGGACCGTTTCCCATAACCACATTTATAACACAAGAGAATAATAAGGAAGTCCAACTTTATTATCGATTCACCCGCCCTGGGTTTATAAAAGAACCACCAACCACAATTCTATTCTTGAGTCCCAAAGCTGCTCACCTGTGGAGGCAATTTTGTGTTACTGATAAAGCCACTAAGCTGCAAAATTAAGTAAAACAAGTCAATATAATCCCTATTATCATTTCGCTCATTATTATTATTATTGTTACACAAGTAAAGAGTAATTATCCCTTAGGTCATTTTGAAATTAGTAATTTGTCTCTCCGGTCATTCTGAAATTAGTACAAGTCAACTCCCAGCTCATTCTGAGATTAGAAAATGTCTCCCAGCTCATTCTGAGATTAGGTGGTCTCCCAATTCATTTTGAGATTAGTCAAAGTCTCTCAGTTTATTCTAAGATTAGAAATTGTCTCCCAGCTCATTCTGAGATTATGTAGTCTCCCAATTCATTTTTTGATTAGTCATGGTCTCCCAATGCATTCTGAGATTAGAACATTGTCTCCCAACTCATTCTGGGATTAGGTGGTTCCCCAATTCATTTTGAGGTTAGTCATGGTCTCCCAGTTCATTCTGACATTAGAAAATTGTCTCCCAGCTCATTCTGAGATTAGGTGGTCCCCCAATTCATTTTGAGGTTAGCCATGGTCTCCCAGTTCATTCTGAGATTAGAAAATTGTCTCCCAGCTCTTTCTGAGATAAGGTGGTCTCCCAATTCATTTTGAGATTAGTCATGGTCTCTCAGCTCATTCTGAGATTAGAAATTGTTTCACAGTTCATTCTGAGATTAGAAAATTGTCTCCAAGCTCATTACGAGATTAGGTGGTCCCCCAATTCATTTTGAGGTTAGTCATGGTCTCCCAATTCAATCTGAGAATAACTATTGTCTCCCAGCTCATCTGAGATTATAAAACGTATCCTAGCTCATTCTGAGATTAGGTGGTCTCTCAATTCATTTTAAGATTAGTGAAGGTCCCCAATTCATTTTGAGGTTAAAAATCATCTCCCAGCTCCTTCTTAGATTAGGTGCTCCCCCAATTTATTTTGAGGTTGGTCATAGTCTCCCAGTTCAATCTGAGATTAAAAATTGTCTCCCAGCTCATTCTAAGATTAGAAAACGTCTCCCAGCTCATTCTGAAATTAGGTGCTCTCCCAATACATTTTGAGATTAGTCATGGTCCCCCAATTCATTTTGAAGTTAAAAATCGTCTCCCAACATATTCTAAGATTCGGTGGTCCCCCAATTCATTTTGAGGTTAGTCATGGTCTCCTAGTTCAATCTGAGATTAAAAATTGTCTCCCAGCTCATTCTGAGATTAGAAAATGTCTCCCAGCTCATTTTGAGATTAGGTGGTCTCCCAATTTATTTTGAAATTAGTCATGGTCCACCAATTCATTTTGAGGTTAAAAATCGTCTCCCAGCTCATTCTGACATTTGGTGGTCCCCCAATTTATTTTGAGGTTAGTCTTGGTCTCCCAGTTCAATCTGAGATTGAAAATTTTCTCCCAGCTCATTCTGAGATTAGGTGGTCTCCCAATTCATTTTGAGATTAGTCATGGTCCCAAAATTCATTTTGAGGTTAAAAATCGTCTCCCAACTCATTTTTGAGATTAGTGCCGACAAAGGCTACTAATTTGGGAAAATACAACATTTCATATAGTTATACCAGTTTCGGAAAATATAACATTTCAAATAATTTTACGGACAATACAACATTCCAATTAATTATACAGACAACATAAAATTTCAAATAATTATACGAACACACATATTAATTTTAAAGGTGCGGTCCCGTGTCGGAGTGAGTCAATTCGTAGACCCCGATTGTGTTACAGCACAAGGTGGTCGACTCTTGGCTCAGGCCAACCAGGGCTGCCAACAAGGGAAAGTACAACATTTCAAATGATTATACGGAAACACATTAATTTTAATGATGCAGGCCCATCTCGGACTAAGTCAATTCCTTGACCCTGATTGCGTTATAGCGCATAGTGGTCGAATATGGGCTCAGGCCGACCAGGGCTACCAACAAGGGAAAGTACAACATTTCAAATGATTATACGGACCTGGATATTTCGAACTTGCAGTTGCGACCAATGATCCTAATCTGAATGAGAATATAAAATTATACATAAGTATAATTTTATTCGAGTAGGAATGCATGCAACTAAATATCTAATATATATATTATTTCCAAAAATATTAAATATTAAATTATCAACAAATCTAATGAGACAATTAATTATCCTTGTGACATAACCATCCCACAGTCTCGGACCGTTTCCCATAGCCACATTTATAACAGAAGAGAATAATAAGGAAGTCCAACTTTATTATCGATTCACCATCCTTGGGTTTGTAAGAGAACCACCAACCACACTTGTATTCTTGAGTCCCAAAGCTGCTCACCTGCGGAGGCAATTTTGTGTTAGTGATAAAGCCACTAAGTTGCATAATTAAATAAAACAAGTCAATATAATCCCTATTATCATTTCACTCATTATTATTATTATTATTACACAAGTAGAGAGTAATTATCCCTTAGGTCATTTTGAAATTAGTAATTTGTCTCTCCGGTCTTTCTGAGATTAGTACAAGTCGACTCCCAGCTCATTCTGAGATTAGAAAATGTCTCCCAGCTCATTCTGAGATTAGGAGGTCTCCCAATTCATTTTGAGAATAGTCATGGTATCTCAGTTTATTCTGGGATTAGAAATCATCTCCCAACTCATTCTGAGATTAGGTGGTCTCCCAATTCATTTTGAGATTAGTCATAGTCCCCCAATTCATTTTGAGGTTAGTCATGGTCTCCCAATTCATTCTGAGATTAGAACATTGTCTCCCAACTCATTCCGGGATTAGGTGGTTCCCCAATTCATTTTGAGGTTAGTCATGGTCTCCCAGTTCATTCTGAAATTAGAAAAGTGTCTCCCAGCTCATTCTGAGATTAGGTGCTCCCCGAATTCATTTTGAGGTTAGTCACAGTCTCCCAGTTCATTATGAGATTAGAAAATTGTCTCCAGCTCATTCTGAGATTAGGTAGTCCCCCCATTCATTTTGAGGTTGGTCATGGTCTCCCAGTTCATTTTAAGATTAGGTGGTCCCCCAATTCATTTTGAGGTTAGTCATGGTCTCCTAGTTCATTCTGAGATTTGGTGGTCCCCCAATTCATTTTGGGATTAGTGCCGACAAAGGCTACCAGTTTAACAAAAAACTACACAATTTCATATAAATATACCTATTTGGGAAAATACAACATTTCAAATAATTATACGGACAATATAACATTTCAATTAATTATAAGCATACACATAGTAACACACATAGTAATTTTAAAGGTGCGGCCCCGTGTTGGACTGAGTCAATTCCTTGACCCTGATTGCGTTGCAGCGCTTGGTGGTCGAATCTGAGCTCAGGCCGACCAGGGCTGCCAACATGGGAAAGTACAACATTTCAAATGATTATACGGACTTGGATAATTCGAACTCGCAATTGCGACCAACGATCTTAATCTGAACGAGAGTATAAAATTATACATAAGTATAATTTTATTCGAGTAGGAATGCATGCAACTAAATATCTAATATATATATCATTTACAAAAATATTAAATATTAAATTATCAACAAATCTAGTGAGATAATTAATTATTCCTGTGACATAAACTTGTAAATCCTACTTCACATTTTAAATTAATTATCTAAATCATAATTAGTACCTAACAATTGATAAAATAAGTATTACTAATAAACAAGTATTTAATTATCTTTTGCAGTGATAATTATTTAACCCCGATCTTGATGATTTAGTTGACGGTTATAATTTTTAATCGCTACTATTATTTACAGCAATTTAATTAATTAGGTTGTTCAATTAAATTATTTAAAATAATTTGTATTATTAAAAAATATTATTAATACAATTATTTTAAATTATTCGACTCAATAAAGTTTCAAACTTTATTTATTTTCATTATTCTGTTTATGTTCGACACGAGTAATTGCTACCCGTCTATAGTTTAATAACCCATTTTGTACATTACTGATTCGTTATTAAAATAATCACGTTATTTACCTAATATTAAATTTAATATGGTAAAGGAAAAATCTTTATTTTATTAATTACTTATAACCATAAGATTTAATTTAATCGCTTGAATTATGCCAATTAATTATTGATCGTTTATCATTACCGTATTTTTATTACTCGTGGCGATTTCATACAATAATTAGTTAGTTTAGTAACTTTGCTCATAACCCATTAAAATAATTATTTTTAAAGATTTATTACGAGTTAATATTATTTTTTAACTCAAGTCGGTATCGAGCCCGTTGTTATTTACGAGTTGGTATTATTATTTAACTCGAGCTGTGTCGAGTCAAGCATTATTTACAAGTTTGCCACCCAAGGTAATTTATTTTCCTTCTTCTTCTTCTCCGGCATGCTCTGTTCCCGACTCCAGGCGCGCTCCAGCCGCCGTCAATCGTCGCGGACCAGCCCTGCCATGCCGTTTCGGTGTCACCCTGGCCAACTCTGGCCGTCTGCTAGCCACGGCGACGCCTGCATCGCCTGCCTAGCGGCTTGCTCACGTCGGCGATTCCACCGCCAGCAAGCATCGCTGCCTCAATTGGGTGGTTGCCTCATCACCCTCGACCACCTATCTACCTTCCCCGGCCATATTGGAACCCATCACCACCCAGGATGGTCGAATTTCTTCCCCCACTGCCGTCGCCTCTGTTTTCGCTGCCATCCTCTGTTTATGGCCATTTACCACCCCAAGCCGACATCCACACCCGTGAGATTGACCCTAAACTGATCGATGAAGAGAGTAGGATCATCTTCCGATGTTGGAACGACCGTCACCACCGATTCCCTGCGAAACCTCGCCGGTCCTTACCCATCTCGCCGAAACAGGGACTTGTCAGCCAAATTAACTTTATAATTTCTGTTTAGTTTCTTTCTTGTTGATTTTAAACTTTAATCCTCACGATTATACAGCTTATTATCAACTTAAAATATGTATGCAAGAAAATTAAGAAGAGGGAGATAGAAAGAATACCTATGCAAGGAAGAAGACACGCCGGTAAGGAAGAGGAGAAGAGAATGCGAATGAAGGCTAGGGTGGAGGACGTCCTTTACAAAATGAAATGACGGCTAGGGTATGTGGAAACACACCAACACCCGTGTTTTATTCCTTTAACTTGGTAACCGGGTAAAGAATAAAATATTTAACCAGGTAGACTTAACCGGATAGAGAATATAATATAATTAATATTAATTCTCTAACATTAGATCCTTCCCTACGTGAGTCGAATATATTAAAAAATTTTTTCCACGGTATTTACAGAAATGATGGCATGACTAACCATTCAGCCAATTATACTTGAATAGATCTGGGTCACACATGAGAAAGATAAATAGTTGAGTTAGTGGCTGGAAGAGGGAATACACAAGGAATTGGCTAGAGAAGCAAATGGATTAGTCAGACTAAGAGGTCAATTATTTCTGCCAAATGTTCCAGGTCATATTGGACTTCAAAGTACGATTCTACACGAGGTTCACACTTTGCAATGTGCAGTGCATCCAAGTAGAGTGAAGATGTACCATGATGTCCAATGAACTTATTGGTGGCCAGGAATGAAGAGGGAGTGTACAACACAGTCGCCAAATGTTTGGTATGCTAGCAAGTGAAAGTCGAGCACAAACGTCTAGGTGGAACACTACAGGCATTTGAAACCCCAGAGTGGATGTGGGAGAGCATATCGTATTTGTAGTCGGTGTGCCTAGGACTTGCCAATAGAAGGATGCTTATCTAGGGCATAGTAGACCGACTCACAAAGAGTGCGCACTTCATACCAATAAGGATGGATTACCCACTGACCAGTTTGGCCACGTTGTATACAGATCAGCTAGTCAGGCTATATGGAGTGCCATGGGAGATTATATCATAGAGGGATCCGAGCCATCACCCTCGCCCTCATCGAAGCCGTGTCGAGCTCACAGAGTTGGTGCCAACCCACAACCCCACCACCTTGTCAGAAAAGTCGTTGAAAAACCACAGAAAAGCCATCAAATAGCTGCCGGAAACTATTGGAAAACCGAATTCACTAGAATTTGCCAAAATCACCGAATTTATTCAGCCCAACCCAATCGAACTTCGGACTCCGCTGGGTGACCAATTCAAGTACTGAAGTGCCCGATAAGCCCTAATCATCGCCGATTGCTGACGTCATGAAGTATAAATAGCTTTCACTTAATTAATTAAAAATTGATAATTATTAGCACTGCATTCTAGGATTTGATTGATTTAAGTGATGGAGTGCATGGATTTTAAATAAAAAATAAATTTGCATTATATAACTGGTAGGAAATGAATGTTAATGACCTAATTAGGTAAATTAGGTATAAGTTTCTCATTAACTACCACGTAATCTAGAAAATCATGATGTTGATGGATGTGAAAGCTTGGCATGAGTGTATTGTTTAGGATGTGTAATTGCATCATTCAGAATGTGGGGTGTTAGCTTTTAGATTTGACGTGTATGTACGGAGTAAGAGCTCGCCGCCTAGGCACGTGGACACGATTGGAGCTTCTACTAGGTCCTTTTAGGACTTACTTTTGCTTTGATCTCTCACTCTATCGTGATTTTATTTGATAGGTAAGTGGACGTGTCAAGTGGTGGATTTATCGTATCCCACTCCACATTGGCCAATTACGGACATGGTGGATTGGACTCACCAGCCGATAACGGACATGGCAGATTGGACTCGCCAGCTGGTAATGGACATGATGGACCGACCCATCAACCAATTAATTGGACATGGTGGATTGGACTCGCTAGCCAATTACGGACATGGTGGACTGACCCATTAGCCAACAGATGGACATGGTGGACTGACCCATCAGCCAACTAATGGACATGGTGGATTGGACTCACCAGCCGATAACGGACATGGTAGATTGGACTCGCCATCTGATAATGGACATGATGGACTGACCCATCAGCCAATAGATGGACATGGTGGATTGACCCATCAGCCAACTAATGGACATAGTGGACTGAACCATCAGCTAATAAATGGACATGTTGGAATCGTCACAACAGCCATTATTATAGATAATGATAGGGAGTTTATGGACTTGTTTTATTTAATTATACGGCTTAGTGATTAATCACTAACGCAGAATTGCCTCCACAGGTTAGTAGCTGGAACTAAAGACTAAGAGACGACAAGGTGGTTCTTCTACCAACTCAGGTGGTGAACAGATAATAAGCGGACTTCTCTTTTTACTTTTCTTGTGTTATTAATGTGGCTATGAGAAACGGTCCAAGATTGTGGGATAATTATTTCATACATTGTCATTTGAAACATAAGTTCTTTTCAGTTAGAAATGCTAGACTTATTTGCTTTCGTATTATTCATGTAACCTTTTAAGTAACACCCGGTCCGGTTAGGACTGGTCGTTATAGGGTTGGTTTTGTTAAATTTTGAGTAACACCTAGCCAGCAAGGCCCACAATATCATGAAAAATGGCAGGTCGTTACATGAAGGACATGGTCCTAGCACCTAACTCTATACAACTTGATTGACCAAACATGAAAAGTAGGGTGTATAGCATCCAAACAGATGTATCGAGTGCTGAAGGTTGCTAAGGCCGGGCAAACTTACACCATATCATAGACAAACCACAACAAGAAGGGCCGGACCCTACTAGCCCGATTCGGGTAACAAACAAATTGATAGTAAAACCCTCAGGCGAATATGCCGGGTTTTACAAGTAGAAAGGGGGAAGAGTGGGATTGAAAGGAGAAGATGGGGGGCTCGACCCCTTTTTCTTTTTAATCTCTCCCAACGTCAATGTTGGTGCACTAGCTACTTTTTTTTTCTTTGGCTTAAATGGTGGATTTGTGGGCTTTCCAAATGAGGATTTTTGGGTAAACAAATCTAAGAAAAGATTTAACAAGAGGCTAACAAAGTTTGGGCTGTCAAGTGTTCCTCCTCGACAAAACTGAAAATGATGAAATCGGAAACAAAAACAAACTAAACACGTGTAGGCCAAACATGAAAAGCCTAAAACAAAAATAAGACTTGTCTTGGTTATCGTTATCCACTCAGCTAAACTCTTGTGTATTCGCCAAATGAACGCACAAACATAGCACAAGACACTGTGGGTATACAACACAACCTTGGCAACACATAATGTTCGACCAATCTCATAACATATATCAATCCATGAAGAGAACCATTCTGTATATTATTTAATTGGTGAGTCAACTAACACATAAAACGTAAAACACCGGGCCGGAAACATTGGTTTTACAACCACCCCTCTCATGTTTCCTTTGATTAGGGAAACTTTAAGGAAAATGGGATCTTCGAGAGAAAAGGTAACCTAACATTGCCTCAAATCAACATATGACCTCTGCCTATCCTATGCTACCCTCATACGACATCTAATGGTCTCAATCACTTGTTGAGACTAGTGAAGCATCTCTTGACGAACCAAGAGTAGCTCAGCACCCTATAACGAACAGGTTGGAGATCTATATGGAATACTATATATTGCCTCAAAAGGTGACAACAATACTTGCCTCGAAACTGTTATTGTAAACAAACTCAATCAACGGCAAGTGGTCCTCCCATGAACCACCAAAATCTAGGATACAAGATCGCAATAAATCGTTTAAAATCTGAATGGCTAGCTCCAACTACTTATCTCTATCTTTGGAATGCTAAATCTGGTATCAAGTGATCTCATAAATAACCACTTACAACAACATAATTTAATCACTAACAACAACAATTGGGCAAGAAACACATCAATTCATCCATAAAATCAAAACTTTAAAGTAGAACAGGACATGGAAGAAGGGACTTTTTAATTTAATACTTAAAATGGAATTAATTTTAAATTATAAAGTGAGCATGGAATCACCACAAGTAAGCAAAATCTCATCAATTACAGTAAATTCCCACTCATGATTTATGAAATTAAAACATGCATGTAAAGAGATAAACAAAAGAGAAGGGGAAGGAACATCTAGCACAAAAGAGATGAAGACAAGGTTGAGTCCACTTGAAAAAGCCAAATCTTGTTGTTTTTGAGTGATTGTGATGGTTTGTGAGGGGTAAAGATGCTGGAGAAGAAAGTGGGATGAGTGGGGGAGAAAGGAGAAGAAGGGGGCTTTCTTAATATTGCCCGACGCCAATGCTGGAGCTTTCTTTGTTTTTTGTTTTTTATTTTTTGTTACTGAAACAATGGTGGATATGTTGGGTTTCCAAATGAGGATTTTTGGGCAAACAAAGCAAAGAAAAGATTTAGAAAGAGGCTAACAACATTTATGCTTTGAAGAGTTCCTTTGTGACAAAACCAAAACAATGAAACCAGAAACAAAAACAATGCTAAAAAAAATTTAGAAAGAGATTAACAAAGTTTGGGCTTTCAAGAGTTCCTTTGTGACAAAAATTGAAATCAATGAAACTAGAAACAAAAACAAACTAAATGTGGCTAGATCAAATAACAAAAGTATAAAACAAACATAGGATTTGCCTTGGTTATGGATACCCACTCGGCTAAACTCTAATGCATTCGCTAAATGAACACACAAACATAGCACAAGACGTCGTAGGCTATAGCATAACCTTGGCAACACAAGGTCCGACCAATCTCATAACATATATCAATCTGCGAAGAGGACCGTTCTATATATTATTTAATCAGTGAGCCGACTGACACGTAAAACACCCGGCCGGAGGCACTAGTTTTACATTACATGTGGTATGTGATTTATTACCTTATTATTAATATCATCATATAGGGTGTTAACTTCAGGGTATTCTAACGATCATCTTCAGGATGTGCAAGCCTCAAAGTCCTAAAACATGTCAAGGATCAATTAATGTAAAGACCGTGGGAAAAAAATTTTTTTAAAAATTAATATATTCGACTCAGGGAGAGAAAGATCGAACGTTAAAGAATTAATATTAAATGTATTATATTCTCTACCCGGTTAAGTCTACCCGGTTAAATATTTTATTCTTTACCCGGTTACCTGGTTAAAGGAATAAAATATGGGTGTTGGTGTGTTTTCACATACCCTAGCCATTTTTGGTGAAGGGACGTCATTTTTCATTTTATAAATTGTGAGGGGGCGTCATTACATTCTCATCTTCTTCTCCTCTTCCTTATTGGAGCCGGCATCTTCCTTGCTTGGGTAACCTTCCTATCTCCCTAATCTTAGTTTTCATGCATTTCTTAATCACCATGCTAAATTTTGTTGCTTCATCAATTCATGATCACCGGTGACCGAACCGTTCGCTAATCTATTGGGTTCGGTAAAGCAAACCCGGATCTGCCCTCGGCGTCTTAAGACGGGGATGCAACCATGAAATACATGAATGGGAACAATTGGGTTCTAACGCGGTCCTACATGCATGCCATGACGTGCAAGCAAAACAAAACCATGCAACAAGCAAGAAATTTAAATAAAAATTCATTAATTTTTACAGAAAAACAGACAGAATCTCCCCTTAAAGTGCAATAGGGGCCAACCTGTCAACAACAAGGGTATATAAATATTTTATCAAAATACTATAAAACATAACAATTTACCGCGACATCCCATCATTATCTCATTAGTTTTCATCTGAGCTGAGGTTGAACTCCAAGGCTCCCTACTCATTCACATTTATCTGTTCATTTCATAACAAGCAATTCATCCAAACAAACACATCATAATTATCATTCACGTAGCATTAACACACCATCATTATACATTACACGCGGTAGGTACATGTGTACGCGGTTCCGTGCTGCTCCTCCACAACCCCGACAGCTTTCATCCCTCGCATTTCTCACCTACATATATTTAGAAAAACCATCAGTAGCGAGTATTATCGGCCCGAAAAATAACTAATGTCAATGTGGCACAGGAAAGCAAACTCTCCTGTTGAATCAAAACCATATACTTCCTCAAGAACTCTCATCAGGGCATATATGGGAGCCGTCGCCATCGAGTCGACAGCGTCCCCTTTCTTTCTCATTCTCATACCTTGGTCATTTCTCTATCGCTTTTCGCATCAAATCTCATTCCTTTCCACCCTTTACACCTTCCATATTACTCCTAGCCTTGAGCACGAAGGCCAAGCACTCTCAGGCGGTCGCCTTTAGTACCCTTTGAACCACTGGTCTAGACATGCGCTGCATTGTAGTACCTGTAAACCTCCACACTTCTCCAGGTTTGAGGAACTCCAAGGTGGAGTTGTCCAGAATCTTTGGGAATGAAGTGGGTTCTCCCCAGCTCTAGAGCCCGCTCTTCCATGCACACGCCTTATCTGAAGGCGTGGCCGTCAGTAACCCTCATTCCATCTCTCACCGAAAGCACAAAAACTATACATATATAGGCTTGGGTTGGGATTTATACAATAAGCTTGAAGGCATCGTGAGCTGGATCTGAAGTTCGAAAACAAACTCGAGGGATCTCATCCTCGAGGGTTATTAATCCGAAAAACTGTTAGCTAAATGGCCCGAGTTAAGTGGGATCCGATAAAACGCCACTTAACTCGTCCTGCATGTGATAAATCAAATATACAATAGAATAGCATAAAGCAGAGAACGAGTCCTAAACGGACCTGATAGAAGCTCCAAACGTGTCCTCGTGCCTAGGCGGCAAGCTCGTACTCAGTACCTAAATATCAAAACTAAATACTAATGCCCACTCATGATGCAGTCATACATCCTATATCGCACATACATCCATCATGCATCAATCAACACACATCAACCTATATCAATTCTAGCAAGTCTACTTATGCTAGTTTGCATTAGATCATGATCATTACCTAGTTAATTAGTTTCTTAGCCTCCATTTTTAACAGCACTCAATCCAACAAATTTCATATTTTATCCTTAATCAATTCTACATTTATATATATGATTATAACATGCAATTCACTGATCCAAGCATGCAATTCTAATAATCAATAATTTTAAATAATCAATTTAAAATAAATTATACCTCGTGGGATTCATGGCTCGAATTCGGCACCCTATGGTGTCCGAAGTTCGATAGGGTTCCATCGGAGGGATTTGGCGGAAGATCAGGTGATTTCCGACGAATTTCGATGAATCCAGTTTTCTGGCGACTCTGGCGGTTTTCTAGCGACTGTCCCGACGATTTTTTGGCAACTATTCTGGCGAGGCAATCAGGGTAAGGGTTAGCACCGGCTCGGCGAGCTCGTCCCAATGGTGGTGACAGCAAGGACAGCCACGGCGGCAATGACCACTGGTGGCGGCGTCGAGTTCGGTCGTGGCGGTCGGTCGTTCCAATCAGGCCCATGGCCGGCTTCAACGGTGGTGCTAGGTAAGGGGGAAATGTCGGGGAGGTCAAGGTGGTTGTCGTCGGGGTCACGGCGGCGGCTGAGCTGCCAGGACGGTGGCGAATCGACAAGGAGAGCGTCACGGCTTGTGGGGCAATTCCGGCGTCGTGGCGGCAAGATAGTGGCCGGGGTTGGTCATGGCGGCACGGCGACGGCATGGCAAGGCGGGGCGGTGTTGATCAGTGGCAGTACGACGTTGGCGGTGGTGGCGACGACACACGCAGTGGTGGCGGCTAGGGTTTGGTGTGAGGAAGGTGTCAGGAGGGAGAAAAACACCCCCAATGGCAAACTCGTAAATAAGTATTGACTCGATTTGTACTCGAGTCAAAATAATAACTAGTTTGTAATAAATCCTAAAAAACTAGAAAAATATGGAAAAATCCCATAAAATAAAACAAACACAACAACATCCAAATGACATGCTCTATAACTACTAACCCACCCGAATATGATCTAACGCGTCCTAATGCATTATTCGGCATAAAACTATTTCTCCAATCAAATACATAAAAGAAAAATACTGCATACTGTCATATATTCTGATAACTCATTTCTCACCATCTTTTCGACGTTATCATCATATATTCAAGTACACCCGACTCTCTTCGCTCATAATTCACGGCTGGCCTCGACTCAGCACGTGGTTCATGAAACTGACTCAACTCGAACCAACTGTTGAACTGACTAGTTTGGTAACGTAAAACTCTAACTCGAGTCACGGGTTTTACAAAGTGTTAGGGTATGATACGTTGGCAAGCAATGATGCCCATGTGTATTTAATTTCTATCTATGGGGTATGTGTAATAAGTAACCATGACCCCGTGTTTATTTTACTGCAAGATCAACATCATCTAAGAATAAGTTACCCTAAAAGGTTGAAACTAAATATAAGAATTAGATCATGCATCTGCATTATTAAAAGCTCAACTGCTTAGTTGCATTAAGGGTGTTGCCTGTGTGTATCTTAAGGTGATCATTGCATCCGTAAATTTACCCTCTTAGTTGTTGGAAGGTGTTGTCTCTCCCGTGACTCAAAGTGCTCATAATAGGAGCCTTAAGAGCCTTCCCATGGTAATATGATGAGTATGTTTTGTTTGAAACCCCAATAAGGTTACTGTCTTAAGCTTGCTTGAAGGTTGAGATCCAATTCTGTAACGTTTGTTAGTTGGTAGTCCAATGCATATGAATGGAGATCAGCCCTTACATTTAAGACCAATTGGACTCAGTGGAAATCGTGATAAGTATTGTAAAGACCCAGCCATTTGTCACAACATTGTGGACCTAGCTGCCAATTCTAGCGCCAGTGCCTCACACACCCCGGCCGTAGCCTTTTTATGAGGAGGCTATACTGCACTCCAGTGCGATGGAGGAATCGCTGTGCCTCGCTCACCCCGGCTGTAGCCTTTTTATGGGGCGGCTATCACTACTCTAAAATAATGTCGATGCATTACACAATTTACGTACATAATACGACCCCGTGTCGGACTGAGTCAATTCTTTGACCCCGGTTGCACTCGGTGCATGGTGGTCGAATCTGGGCTCAGGCCGACCTAGGCTACCAACAAGGAAAGTACGATGTTCTACCTATTATACGTACCTGACTTGTGACTTACGTCTGACTGTGACCCGTGAACCCTAATCTGAATGAGGGCATAAAATTATACATTAGTATAATTTTATTTTGAATGAACCTACATGCAACTTACATGACTAATGTACTATCAATTTTAAATGATGTAATTAGTTCATGTTAGTCTTCATTCCTTATTAAATTTTCAGCAATTCTAATGATAATTAATTATTAATTATCCCCATCCAAATCCCCATTATCTAATTGATAATTTAATTATTAACATGTCCATTTACAAAACAACAAAGCAATCGACAAGAACCCCATGCATAAGACGCTGGAGATCTAGCAACTTAGCAGGGCGTCTTCAACAAACCTTGCATGCAAGAATCCAAATGGAAACAAATAAGATGAGGGATGAAATACTCACATAGTAATGGGGAGGTCACCTGGGACGGAGATGAGGATGAAATACTCCCTCCTCCTACATATATATACACTTCAACCATTCCCTCCATTAAATTCTCATACCCCATCATCCATTGGTATTTCCTAGGTTCAACGAGCCCGTTCATTAAATTCTCACACCTCCATCATCCATTAGTATTTCCTAGGTTCAACAACCCCTTCATTAAATTCTCACACCCCATCATCCATTGGTATTTCCTAGGTTCAACGACCACTTCATTAAATTCTCACACCCCATCATCCATTCATGAATAGGTATTTTCTAGGTGACCTTAAGTCGAACCATGACCGGTCGACTTGATAACCAACCATATTGGTTCATCTATATTTATTTCATAATATTTATGTTCGAGTCTTGTAATAAAAATCATGGTTTTTACAAGTATGTGAGGAAATTAACTAAAATTCTCACGATAAAAAATTTTAATTATGCCTAGAGTCATGCTACAAACAGACCTGGCAATATAGGGAATTATAGAGAAAACCTTAAACCCCCATCTTCCACCCCTTCTCCTCTCACTTCTTCAAATATTTCCTTCTCTATTTCCCTTGCCCCTCTCTATTATCTTTTTTTCTTCTTCACTCCTCTTCAGACATCTCTCTTCTTCTCTTTACCTTTCCTCATTGTGTCCTAGAAGAAATGGAATGGGAGAATATTTTGAAAATGTCCCTATGTAAGAATGAGGGATTGACAAGCCTATATTATAGACTCCATCAAATCCAGTATGATTGTATTTTCCACAAAAATAATGGAGCTACCACGTTAATGAAAATACAAAATAGTAAGCATAGATTAGGCATAGAATTATGAACTTGGGCACGCATAAATCATCTGCCAATAGGGTTGAGATGATAGGCCAGTAGAACCATGTGAGGCAAAGTACATGGCAAGTTTATCCCATTGTGGTTTGGGGGAGATATAGAGATTAATGTTTGAGGAAATTCTCACGATATATTAGCAACCAGAGGTCATTAGTAAACCCATTTCCAATGGATCACCATTATGTCCACCCCTGATCATAGATCGACATTGATAGTTTGGTTGTAGAGTGCCTAGAACTCAGAGCGTAGGTACATGCCAAGTAGACCTACAATATAGGAACTTAAGTGTTAGGCATACAGTACTTAGACATAGATGAAAGGATATGATGGTTTTGGTATTGCCTAAAACTCAAAGAACAAGTATACACTAAGTAGACCTACAACATAGGGACTCAAGTACCAGAGTGAGTTTATGGATGACTTTTGAGCATGGTTAGTCATAGCAGTTTAACAAGGAGCATCATGACCTAAGTGGGGACTATTAGAAGGTATAGGTGGTAGTATGAGAGTGATACAACAATTAGCTATGGTAAGGAATAGGCTTATGACTACCATCTGAGTAGCTCGACGACCGTCTAAGTAGCTAGGCAGCCATCTGATTAGCTCAACCATCGTTCAAGTAGCTTGACCGCTATCTAAGCAGCTCAACCACCGTCCAACTAGCGCAACGATAGTCAAAAAGGTATGCTACAGTGGACTAGCAGTGGGATAAACGAGCGCATGGTAGAGTACCATAGTTGCATGAAAGAAACAAGAATACAGTTAGGTTATATGGCACTAACTATAAGAAAGGGAATAAGGATTTGACAGCATGACTAGTAATTAAGTAGTAAAAGCCAGAGATTGACATGACACAATTGTATGGCATTAACTATGCATTATAGATGGGCAGTAACAAAGTTTAGCACCTAGGTCGGTAGATGGACGATGACTAGAGCAGCTAGGTTGAGGTCAAAGATCCATATTCCCCACACCGGCATTGAAGTGGGCACCCGACATTAGACATGCAGGTGAGCACTATTATGAGTTCCATGGTGTGCACCTTTGCATTGTAGTAGCCTCCATATGGCCATTTTATAGCCCTGCTTATAAATCTATAATAGTGGTAGTAGCTAAGTGAGCAGAGATAGAGTACCATAATTTTGTATGAGACTACTAGTTACAAACACTGAAATGGGATGAGATACTTATCCAACCTCACTTGGGTTCCTATTGACCTGAGGTGTGATAGTGATTCTTTAGGATAATTATTCCCGATTCACTAGAATGTACGTAACTCATACTCAATCAAGAAATACTTGTCTACTTTTTACTAATTAATCTAGAGCTCTAGGAGCCATCATATGGGATGCTTGCATTATAGTTTTTGGGGTTGATGGCCAGATCCACAGTAAACGACAACAATGGCACTTCACAGCTTTAGCTGATGAGATCGTGATTATATCTTATAGATAGCCTCCTTGGGTGGGTACCTATTGGGCTCCCTTAGCACACTTCACATATTATACCTCTACCATACACCAATTTTTGTGGCCAATCTTGATACCCATGTTATGGGGTATCCTTTTGCATGCCTGTATATGACGCAAGGCCAACTTGACCTCTAGACCACCTTTAGATCACATTTTTTCCAAAGCACAGACCTTGGACTGTAACCATCCTTCTATGGTGAAGGCAAGTATAAGTATATATTCTAGTTACGTATGTGGGCACATACGACAATGCCAGACTTGCCTTTGCAGCTATGTTATAGTAACATTATACTTTGACAGTATGCACTTCGAGGGTTGTATGCCTCATTGGTAGTATGTTTTCCTGACTAGTGTGACTACTGCTTATAAGAATCGATAGCTAAACGACTTACCAATAGTATTCTTCTTTGACAATGACTTTCACAAATGGATATTATGACAGACTTCCACACTATGTGTACGTAGCCATAAATATATATGTTCACGGCCTATAGTTATTGTGTGTTACCCCCTTTGGTAAATTTCGGGGACAAAATTCTTTAAGTGGGGGAGATTGTAAAACCTTGGCCTTGCACCCGACAGTTTTAGTTTTGGATTGGTCTTGACTGGTTTGAGTTGCTTGTCAGGACTTTTTGCCACGTGCACATGTATGGTGCACCGTCTTGCCTCTTATTTTCGATTCTTATTTTAGTTGAGTCTAGTGAGGTCTAGGATCATGTTTCTAGCAAGTTTAGTTTGGTTGCTATGTGATTGGAACTCTTTTGAATAATCTAGCCCTATGGGACCCGTGGTGTGGTTTCCGAGGTCAACTTGGTAGCTTAGGGTGTGAACGCTAAGTGCGTGCGGTATAGTTCTAGAGCAAAGATGCCCTCCCAACATCCTTACGTTGGAAAATATTGATTTAGGGTTTTTGGTGCTGGCACAAAGGTGCCTTACCTCCTACGTCATCAGCCCATGCTCCTGTGGTCCAATTTCTGCAGTTGCACTTGGGCCAATGTCATTGCCCTTGCAGGCCTTCTCCCATTCTATATCTTCTCTCCACTTTTCACCCCTTATTTTTCCAACCCACCCTTGCCTCCCAGCCTCCTCTCCTTCCTTCTTTGGTTTCTCCTTGCCCTACTAAGCCTCTCCATGCTTTCCTGAGGGCATAGGGTTGTATGTCTTGGGGGGATGGCCCAAGAGACCTGCCCTTGGTGCATTGGAGGTAAGCCTCTTCCACTTTGGTGCGTTGTGCCATGTGTTTTCTTGTTGTTGCATGGTTTATTGCTTTGTTTGTATTGTTTTTATATTTTTATCATGTAGTTGTATGTGTTAGGAGCTTGTAGGAAGTGGTTTCATGATTATATCATGCTCCATTAAATAGTTATGTATTTTTCATCATGTCATGCTTGCCTATTTGTCCTATCTAGGTAGATCTGTCATAACTCTTTGTTTGCGTCATATTTTTGCATGTTATTAGTTGCATAATGTTCATAAGAGGTAGATCTACAATGTTTATTAAGCATGCTTCACTTGTTTCTGCCTGTATAAACATGTATGGGAGCCAAAATTATTTAAAGGTGACAGCTTTACTTCTTGCAATAACCGATGCCTTTCCCCAATTTTGTTCCCATTGTTCCCATGTGTAGGCATCCTTTGTACACCATCATCTGCATGATTTTTTTATAAGGCGTTGGCTATATCTCAATAAAATACCAAGCTACCCGATGTATGTGCATGTTACATTTATGGTATGTTTGGATATATTCTGTGTTTGAGCCTCTAAAAAAATTTATAAAAGCTATAAAAAATCATGACGGCTGACTAATTGTCTAATGACAACATGAAAAGTTTGTGGTTAGTTAAAATTTATTTAGGTGGTTATTTGGTTCGGATTTTGGGAATGCACATGAATGAAGGGTGTAGGCCTAATTCCCTAGCCCTGATATCAAAATTCGTTAAGCCTATTGTGAAAGGTTAAATTTTATGAAATTTTCCTCATGCCTTAGGTTGTGTCCCAATAGCATCTCCGAAAATTTTCAGGACCTTTGGCTTGGTGAATAATTCTGTAAAAATTTCCCAAACCACTTATGTTTAACCAGCTATAGAAATCCCTTGGCCAATTCATGTAGTTTAGAGCCCACTTAGGCCCATTTACTTGGGCTTTGGACATGAACTTTTACTAGTCTAAAGACCATGGCATTAGCTAACCCTACCCTTTTACCTAGGCCCATTTGAGTCTCGAAGATAATAAATGAGAGTTAGGAAAATTGGTGCCCAATAGAAGAACATTGTTCCCAAAACCTTAGCCCGACCTTAGTAGGCCTTGTTTGCCATGTTGGCCCATGAGCCAGCACTTGGTAATTTTCAAACCAAACACTTACAGTGTCAACACTACTCCAAATTTAAGCCCATTTGGATACCATTTGGTTTGTCTGAAAAATCATTTAGTTAAGTCTATTTGACAAAACTCTAAGTATGAGACTTTTTATCAAGGGTACTTGCAACACGAAACCCTGATTAGAGCTTCATAATGATATTTAACACTTTCCTAAGTAATATATTTAAGCTAAGTAAGTTTTTTGAACCGTGCATGTGTAAAGGTGTTGCCTCATTTTGTGTACCAATGTGATCTGATTGTGATTCAGGTTTCTTCTTGTTGTTAGGAAACACGTAGTGAGCTTGCCCACTTAGGACGATGAGCTCAATTCAACCAGACCCATATGACTCTTCTACTTCATTTCTATAGGGCTCCATGAGGTAAGGTTTTCATCGAGTTTTAGATGTAGGATGGCGTTAATGGCATTTTATCAAATCCCTCCATTGCCTGTCATTTAGCCATGTTTTTTCCACAGTTGAATAAAATTTTAAAGATGAGATACCTTAATGGTTTTCGAGATGGAAGATCTAAAAAGCCTATGATATAAGCCTCTACCTAAGCCTACTATAGAAGGATACAAGTTTTACTATTTCCATGAATATGAGAGTGACCGGTATGCGTATGTATGAATTGCACCAGTTCTTTTACACCATAAAGTAGTGTCATGTAAATAGTGTATTGCAAATACAACACGTTTCCAAAAATTATGGCATTATCATTGTTTCAAGCCACCCCAAAATTATGGAGGATGTGAGGCCATAAACATAAGTACGTATGTAAGATCTGGCATGTTTTATGATTTGACATGTTTTATGATATTCAACCATGTTGGCCCAAGCTTACTATCGAGTAATGTATTTTGAAAGTTTTATAAATTTTCGTGAGTATACTCATTTACTAGTATTATTTTATCAATAGTTATTTTTGGACCAATAATCAAACTTGTCGATTATTGGCAGTTTTCTTATATATATGTAAGTGTGTATTCATGTCAGTGACCAGCAGAAGTGTACATATCAAGAGACTCATGGTGGGGGATTGTACCATGTGTATGTATTGTGTTGAGTGTTGTATTGAATTTATGTAATCAGGTTGTATGACTTATGTCTATCGGGTTTTTGGTCTTATGTATTTAGGTCATGTGATGTATGTATTGTGAATGGGTGTCATAAAGCCTATGGTGGTGTACTGGTTATGCTATTTGTGGTTTGTGCATTTTCATTATTATTATTATCGTGCAGAGTGTTAACTTTGGGTCATTTAGTATGTAAGCCTCAAAGTCCTTGAACATGATGAGGAACAATTAAGGTATGCAAAACATATTTGGATGTAGCTGTGTGTTTGATAGAGGAATGTGGATCGGAGGAGCTTACGGATTATACCACTTGAAGCATCCACATGAAGACGAAGTGTATTTACCCTAACACATGATGATTCCTATGTGTATTTAATTTTTGTCTATAGGGTATCTGGAATACGTAACCACGACCTAGTGTTTACTTTACTGGAAGATCAGCATCATCTACAAATAAACCTAACTCAAAAGTTGAAACTAAGTATAAAAGCCGGATCATGTATTTGTATTATAAAGAGTTCAACCTCTTTACTGCATTGGGGGTGTTGCCTTTGTATAATTCAGAATGATCATTGCATCCATAAATTTACCCACTTAATTGTCAGGGATGCGCTGCCTCTCTTGTGAGTCGGAGTGCTCATATTAAGAGTCTTAAGTGTAAGAGCAATCTTATGGTAGAATGATTAACATGTATTGTATGAAAATTTGTAAGGTTACCGTCTTAAACTTCCTTGATGGTTGAAATCCACTTCCATAAGTTTGTACGTTGGTAGTCCCACGAATATTTTTAGAATTATAACATCAAGATTTGGTTTATTCTTCAAGACAAATTAAGATGTTACAATAGTTATGTAGAATAAGTAACCACGACCTTTGTACTACGCATATTAAATTTTGCATTATCATCTAATAATAAGTTATGTAATTCAAAGGCTTAAACTTGGTATAAAAACACGATTATGATAACATCTGCATTATGAAAGGTTTAACATCTTAGATGTATTAGGAGTGTAGCCTTTTATGTAGCTTAGAGAGATTATTCGCTTTATATAAAGTCACCTTCTTAGTTGCCAATGGAGGTGATGCTTCTCCTGTAACTCAGAGTGCCTAATTCGGAGCTTGTATGCTAAGTATCTTTCAATGGTAGTATGATTAGAATGCATAATATGATATGCTGATAAAATTATCGGCTTAAGCTTTCTTAAGGGTTAAAATCTACTTCCGCAAAGTAAGTTTAATAATTAGCCAAATAAATAACTTTTTGAATTATAATATTACGGTTCGGTCCATGTTTGGACTAAAATTGGGGTGCTACCAACTTTTGTAATATTAAAAGAGGAAACACAAGAGGTGATGATCTCAACAACCAAGACCCTCAAATATTTTAGGTGGCTTGCGAAAGTAGAAAGTCAATGAATTTATGCGATACTTATGCCTTCCAATTACCGGATTTGGGCAGTGCTACCACAACTCTAGATTTTATGTAATGGTTAAAAGTTAAAAGTTCCTAATTTTTATGTTTTCTTTTTATTTCAACATAATAAAAAGATGTTATTTTTTCGCACATGAGATAGCTACATACTCACCCGAAAACAATCATTCAAATACCAAGTATACAAAAGTACATGGTATTTATAATTTATAGTACTTAATATTTTACATAAGTTTTACATTCCTTTAATACTGAATAAATGGACATTTTATTTTCCGTAGGTCATTTTAATCGTTTCCCCATGCAAGTTTTTATTTTAATCCTTTTTGAGGCGTAAACAGCGGGGACTTGTTTGCCATGTAATAAAACCTTGGATTTTTTTAAAAAAAAATCAAAACAACCTTTGGAGGTTAGAGCGAGGACTTTGATGGGAACCCTGAGACCGAAGGTGGGTAGGGCCGAAGGCTAGTCTCGCAATTTTTCCTTTTCATCATCTTATCTGAACCCAAGTAACCATTTTTTCTTTAAAAAAAATTAACTATTTTTTTAAGAAGAAGTGAGAAAAATTTATGATCAAAATGGATAAAGTCATTGGCTTTCTTAGTTTTCGGTTTGCTTTCGGGAGAGCGCGAGTACAACAGTCCATCTCAATTCCGGTTGGAACAATATCCCGATCGATCCATTTTCCGGCTGTTCAATTCCCCGATGTCTAAATTATTATCATATTTCGTAGATAGGATTGTTGGTTTGATGTTGTGATTTGGGTAGCATACAGATGCAATTGGGTAAATTTTGCAGCTATCCGTCTCCAAATGCGTGGTAAATGTTGCATCTTTTGACTCTTCTTACTTGTTGTATGTGTGCCGTCGGTGGAATAATTTTATGATTTTTATTTTTGGGTTTGTTCTAGATTGGTTTGTTTGCATCAATTTGATTGGAAAGGCGGATGATCTGGTGAAATTGTGATTGGGAGTAGATTCGATTGATGGTTGACCTGTGGAGTTACTGTTTATCTGCTTGTAGATCATAACGGGGGTTTTGTTGTTGATGGTGCGAGGGGTGCGCAGATTGAGATGGGGAAAGGTTGTTAAAAGAAAATATTGGAGTTATTGTGTTGCTCTTGGAGCGAATTTGAGTATTTGTGCTCATCTTTTTTGCACATATTTTTTCTTAAATTATGATCAAACAGATATTTGGTAAGCGCAAGGCCTCCAAGTCCGGAGAAAACCGGGATTCCCCTCATAATGTGGCCTCCAATTCAAAGGGCAATGATTCGTCGAGTAAGGTGGGGAATTTCGTCAATTCTTACAGTGTTGGGGTCCCCCAGACTAATAATTCTACATTATATTGTCAAGGTAGTAAACCAGTGAATGACCCAAATTTGAAGCCAAATGGTAGTTCAGCTTATGAGGCATTGCCTAGCTTTAGGGATGTTCCTAGCTCTGAGAAGCAGAACCTTTTCATTAAGAAGTTGGAAATGTGTTGTGTGGTTTTCGACTTTAGGGACTCTGCCAAGAATCTGAAAGAGAAGGAGATAAAGAAACAGACGCTGTTGGAGGTAGTGGAGTACATAACGTCAGTTAATGGGAAGTTCACTGAAAGTAGTATGCAGGAAGCCGTGAGGATGGTCTCCATGAACCTGTTTAGGCCCCTAATTTTACCATCTCGTGAGAATAAAGTGGTAGAATCATATGACTTGGAGGAGGAAGAGCCTTCAATGGATCCTGCATGGCCTCACTTGCAGCTTGTGTATGAGTTCTTTTGAAATTTGTTGCTTCATCAGAGCTTGATGCTAAGTTGGCCAAGAGATATATTGATCATCCTTTCATCCTAAGGTTGCTTGATTTGTTTGCTTCTGAAGATCCGAGGGAGAGAGAGTACTTGAAAACAATTCTCCATAGGATCTATGGTAAGTTCATGGTACATCGCCCATATATACGCAAAGATATAAACAACATATTTTTCCAGTTTATTTTTGAGACAGAAAAACACAATGGAATTGCTGAATTACTGGAAATTTTAGGCAGCATAATAAATGGATTTGCCCTACCACTGAAAGAAGAGCACAAGTTGTTCTTGGTTCGGGCATTGATCCCTCTTCATAAACCCAAATGTTTACCAATGTACCATCAACAATTGTCTTATTGCATAACTCAGTTTGTGGAGAAGGATTGCAAACTTGCAGACACAGTTATTAGGGGCTTACTAAAATATTGGCCAGTTACTAATAGTTCAAAGGAGGTCATGTTCTTGGGAGAGTTAGAGGAAGTTCTTGAGGCTACTCAACTACCAGAATTTCAACGTTGCATGGTGCCTTTGTTTCATCAAATTTCCCGCTGTTTGAGTAGCTCCCATTTTCAGGTATTTATTTTATTAATGGTCTTATATCTCTTGTCTATGCTCTCATTACCTATGCATGAAGTTGTATTTAAATTCTACTATAAACTGATAGCTGCTAGGCATTGGTGAGATTATGATGGCCTGCATTACATTTTCCAAAATTCTTTGACAGTCTCATTAAATTGCTCAAATTGAGAATTACCCCTACCATGACAGTACCTCATCCTTGACAACTTCTGGGTGAACAATATTTTAGAGGTTCTTATTACTTAATACATTGATACATGGTTCCCTCTTGAGGAGTAGGATTTTAGAGCATAGCTGTGGGGATAACTTCAAATGCAGGATCACTAGGAGAGATATGCAGAGCATTTGATGAACCGAGAAGATAGTGTAAAAACTAGTGTAAAAAAGAACCTTTTTGTAGACTAAAATTTACGTTTATGTTTAAAGTAGGAACACTTTAGATAATCATTTAGTTCTGAGAATTAAGTTGGGCTGTGTAAGTGCTATCATGAAGTTTCTTTGTTTATACTTTTTTAGATTCTCAATAAATATGGATAATCTTTGTCATTATGGTTAAAAGATTGAGTTAGGTTAATGCAAGTTTGTCAATTTGGTAATCGGTGGTTCTCCATGTTTCAAGTTTGATTTATTTTGTTTACCTGCTCTAGTATCTTGCTATCTATCAAGTGATATCATGTGCCTAACCTTCTGGCCTTGTGCAGTTTCTACTTTCAGAAGCTTACAGGCCATTGACAACTTCTGTGTGAAAAACATTGCCAGTTTCTGTGTAGAAACAAAATCGATTTCAGTATTACTACTTTTGTGATGGAAGATACTATGTTAATTTTTCTTAATCAATATTCTCATGTTTATCTAATATGGAAGTGTATACAATGTTAGTATTCGAAACTTCCCCTTTTACTGGAGAGATGGTTATTAGGGAAAGGGCATCCTACATGGAATGTTGCCATTTTGTTTCTGAATTTGTTGTCACGATTTTTAATTTGAAAGCAATATATTGATGAAAAAAAAGGCTTATTGCTAACGTGACCTTGCTGGGATAAGATGAGGATGAAAACAAAATCTGCAAGGCATAAATATTTGATACTGTGAAGTACAGTATTAAGCTTAACTAATAGCAGAATTAGTTTATTGGTTTTATTGATATTGTACGTAAACTAATGTGTTGTAGCCATCTCCACTTAAAGCCTTGGCAATTTTTTTCCTGAAAATTTGTTTTAAGAAAACATTTATTTTGAAAATGAAATGGATGTGATTGCTTGAAAGCCAATTGTCCTATGTTGGTTACTTTATTTTTGTGTATTGTTTATGAAAGAAAATGACATACCTTATAATCATTTACATTTCATCTACCTCATGTATGTGTGGCAACATGGATTTTTGTTTCTATTGGATTGGTTATCAATAAGACAAAATTCTTTTAATATTCTCCCCCTATTCATGTGTATTTGGTTATTATTATTACTATTTATTGTTAGCATTATTATTGTTGTTGTTGTTGTTGCTTTTCTTATTATCCTTATCCTTATTATCCTTATTATTATTATTATTATTATTATTATTACTATTATCCTTATTATTGTTATTATTATTATTATCCTTATTATTATTATTATCCTTATTATTATTATTATCCTTAGTATTATTTTATTATTATTATTAATATTATTATTTTATTCTTTGTTATGTTATTATTAGTTTATTTAATTCATGTAGAACAGGGTGGACCAGTAGATTTAATGGCCTCTACTGCAATAAGATTGTATTGGCGAATGAAGGTGGTGCTTGTTCTCTTGTATGCCTTCTTGTTAGCTACTATGTTGCGAGTGCTTTATCTTTTGTAAGATGTTTTGAATCTTAATTAAAATTTGTTTTATTAAAAAAAAAATCTCCTTATAGTTATGTAGATTTATGTGGGGTCCTAATAAGGATGGAAAGCCCTAGGATGGCAAATAGAGAAATGTGACACAAAGTTGTGGCTTGATGGGGTATAGAAGCAAAAATAGATAGAGTCGAAATTGATAGAATTAAGGACAAAAGAGGGTAGAATAGAAGGCAGGAAGATGGTGAAACCCATCAATTTGGAAAGTTGGAAGAGATAGAACTGATAATTCAAGAAGAATCTCAGGGTGTTGGAGGATGAAACTTGGATTCCACCAAACTTTTCATTTTTCTCATTCATCAAATTCTTCTTCACATAGATGGAAGACTCATATATATAGCTTACTAAAAATCTCAAATATAATTGACAAAAATTATAAAACAACCCTACAAAATATAAAAATTGCATATAACTCTCAAAAAAATTACCAAACTACCTGTTTATTAAGGACCAATTAAGAAAACCAAATTTCAATATAATTTGTCTTAATCATGCCTTGTGAGATAATATCAAATTAATAACATTCCTCTTGTAATGAACAGAGAGGACAATAATATTGAAGAGGGGATTAAAAAAGATAAATATGAAATAAATCAAACCGAATTACAGGGAAAAAACTTTATTTCTCAAATTGATTTCTTGTAGATCAAAGGCCAACAATTATTTATAGATGTAAACATCGTTCTTAATTCTAGTAGAAATATAACTGAATAGGACTGAGACTTCTTGTAGGACTTCTTGAAGGAAAGCAGATAAGTATGATAATAATCAATTGTAAGGTCTTATAACCAATATTTCTAATAGATACATAAGAACTAAATAAGAATGTGACTTCTTGTAGAAAGAAGATAAGTTTCATAATCAGCCATAAAGTCTTACGGTCAATATAAGACCCATTGAACAAGTAGAGTTACATACATAAAAGCACCCATTAATTATTAAAATTTTAAATTTCCATTAAGGGTATTTAATATGTGGTGATTTACTCATAGCTAATTGGGCCTTACAGCAAATCACCACTCAAGTAAATAAATTAGACTCCAAAAAAGACCAAATATTCTTAAATTAGACACTTCTAATATAACCAGGTAAATTACTATAATTAGGAT
Source organism: Piper betle (assembly GCA_033002965.1). Classification (NCBI taxonomy): domain Eukaryota; kingdom Viridiplantae; phylum Streptophyta; class Magnoliopsida; order Piperales; family Piperaceae; genus Piper; species Piper betle. The sequence continues at coordinate 24,661 of JAURVB010008571.1, read as the reverse complement.
ATCTATTATCAGTTAGGTAATTGGATGGATGATAGAAATTTTTATGTGCTAATTAAGCGTCAATTGAAGTGCATATTTGAAACTAATTAATAATATAAATATATTATTTTTTAATAAAATACTGAATATTTACTTAATTTTAACAAAAAATAGCTGTATAAAAATATTAAAAGTAATTTGAATTTAAAAAGTAAAAAATTATAATAATTAAATGGAAATTCTTTTTTATTAAAGATTTTTAATTCAAATAGAATTATACTAAGTTTTTCCTTAAATAAATAAACAAAAATCTCTACAAATCTAAAATTTACCAATATTTTGAAAATTCCTAATTTTGGTAAAATCATACTTAAACACTTTCCTAATAATAATTATAATATTAATAATAATTTTAAATTAAGTAAATATTAATAAGCCTATGAAACAATTGTGGGGTCAAAATCAACCACAATGTAAGAAAGGCTATGTGATAACAGTGAAAAAAACTCAGCCATTTAATATAAGAGAAGTCTTAGTATCAGCAGCAGCTGATATTGAGTTGTTAGCAGCATATAAATCCAGTCATCCATCTAGATCACATGGTTGTAATTTTTTATGACATTGGCAATATTACCCCCATCATCCAACCATCGTTATAATCCAATGGCTCACATTAAATGTAGCTAACATGAGAGTATCAGCTGTTGCTGATACTAATTATCCTCTTAATGTAAATGGGTTGGTTCTTAGGAAATGTTAGTGTGCTTTGTAGTATTTTCATCATTTGAAAGGATGCAAAACAAGTTATATCTAAGCATTTGTCAATAATGAGAGACTTTTTCTTGGGTTTTATAATTAGTGGTTTGGGATTTTAGTTTTTTGAGCTTCCTACTTGATTTAGCTTCCTAGTGATACTAGACTTTTATTCGTATTTTCAGTATGGTAGTCCCTAGATATCGTGAATTTGCTAAAACTTTGTTATGGACCTTTATTAAATGATCTGAGTAACTAAAAGTTGTTTGTCATGACTCCATACCTCGTCCTTTTCCCATGCTTGGAATTGACACATGTAAAATGATAAAATAATTTGCATCAGATGCTCCACAATCCTTGCTTCTGAATCACTGTATTTTTTTTTGATGATTTTTTTCCTATCTGAACATGTTGGATACTGGTTAAACACATCATCTTTGGATTTTAATACTGGTTAGTCCATGCTGATGAATATTTACAAGTATGATGTTGAAAGTTTCTTGATTTGTGGTTTTCTATATTACTAGTTTATGACGTAGTGGTTTAAAATTTTAGATTTGTTAATCATATTACTAGCTTTTCTTCTTGTTGTTGTTGATTTTTTCTTTTCTTTTCTTTTTGTTATATATGTATATTAAATTTTTTAGTCAAATTTTCAATTTTTATGAAACTCTATAAACCTTAAATAGAGGAATAGTAGCTGACTGATTAACTATTGTGTAATAGGTTGCTGAAAGAGCTTTATTCTTGTGGAACAATGACCACGTTGAAAATCTTGTCAAACAAAACCGAAAGGTTATACTGCCCATTATCTTTCCTTCTTTAGAGAGGAATACAAATAATCACTGGAATCAGGCTGTTCAGAGTTTGACGCAAAATGTCAAGAAGATTTTTGCTGATTCTGATTCAGAGCTATACAAGGAATGTTCACAAAAGTTTCAAGAGGAGGAAGCAAAAGAGAAGGAGATCAGCTCCAAGCGTGAAGCTACATGGAAGCGTCTAGAAGAGATAGCTTTGTCTAAGACGTAGTAAACAAAATGTTTTTCCCCAACGAAGCAGCCTTTCCTATAATCAGAAGGCTTTGTCAAAATTAGTCCTGTTTGAGTGTTATAATACCTACAATCGTATGGGTTTGTCTCCATTGATTGTTTGGGTTGTGAACTTTCAGGATGGAATTTGCTGTGAGAAGGTAGGGAAGCCTTTGCAAAACTCAGGATTATTTACGTTGGAAATTGGTATTAGTTGCGTGCTTCCCTGCTACTGAAGTTATATGATTGGAAGGTCGGCCCTAGAGTTTCCAATGATGAACTTGTTCTGAAAGGAGAAGGTAAGGCAAGTGTAATTGAGTTTGCAGATGGCTGACTATAACCACCTGATCGCGACGTAGGTCAGGTGGAATGACTATATATTGATTAATTGTATTGATGTACTTTTTGTTCTATTTAGTCGTTTCATTCCGGTGGCTTATGATTTTTATTCGCTTAATGTAAATATTGTGTCTGGGCTGGCTTGAAATTCAAGGTGGGAGACGTAACCAGCCGCGGGTAGTATTCTCTATACCAAGTAGTCTTACTTTTCATGGCATACCTGGTGAGTCCGATATTTTTATCTTTTCATGATCTATGTGAACGTGTATTTCTCTATAGAATAGGTGATTTCCTTCATGGTCCTTGACGATGCTTAATATAAATACATAATAAACTAGCCAAAGGCCCCGCTATGCGCTGGATATGTTTAAAGTTTATTAGGAATATATAGTAAGAATATACAAAATTAATTTTAAAAGTATTATTATATTATTTTGAAATAAAAATAATAAATATTTATTTAATTTTTTTAACAAAAAATACTGTTGTTTATAATTATTAAAATTAATTATAATTTTAATAAGTATTAAATTTTAATAATTTAATAGATTTTTTTAAAGATTTTAAATCATGAAGAATAATATTTAAAAATTTTAATAATATTAATAATATATAAATCCATGATGCACGAATCGGCCGATTCCGTGCGGAATCGGCCGATTTAAATCGGATCGGCATCGCGCCGATCCGATTTCGGGGCCGACTCGGTCGGCCGATTCCGACCGATTTAACTCGGAATCGGAATTGGCCGATTTAAATCGGAATCGGTTTTTTATGAAATTATTAAAATACCCTAGGTATGATTTTTATTAAATTATTTAAGCATGGGTAAAATGGTAATTTAGATTTTAAAAACCTAAAATAAAACCCGCTCCCCCACGTTGCCGCCGTTCGTCTGCCCGCCACTGCCCCGTTTTCGCCCTCCGCTGTGCTCCCTGACTCCAGGCTCGCCGCCGACCGGGCTACCGACCTCGCAACGTCGCCGCCGACGTGTGGCCGGACCGAATCGGGCTGTGACGCACGAATCGCGCCGACTCGCCGCCGGCTGCGGGCCGTCGACTGTTCGTCCAACCGGGCTGCCGACATCCTCCGACATCGCTGCCGACCGGGCCGGCGGCGGCGGGGGTAAATAGTGGCATTCTCGTAATTAAAAGTTGACTCGAGTCTAACTCGAGTCAAAAATAATAATTATTTTTAAATAATTTTAAAAAAATCTTAAAAAATATTTTAAAATATCAAAAAATATAATATACAGAATAATATCAAAATAACATCAATACCCAATTTTAATATATTTATATTATAAATTGTCAAATTATTATATATGACCGTTAAATTAATTTGGACCAATTCAACTGAACCGATTCTTAGCCGATTCAGACCGATTCCGATTCCGATTCCGATTCATGCAACCATGATATAAATAACTAAATATATAAAATGTTTAAAAATCTAAATTAAGTATATATTATAAAGTATAATTATAAGCATATTAAAATTTATCAATATTTTAAAATTCCTAATTTAGTTAGAATTTTAGTTCAATGCTTTCTTAATAAATAATAATAATAATAATAAAGTAAACATTAAAGAGCTTATGAAATTATTATGGGGTTAGAGTCAACCCCAACACAAAAAAGGTTAAAATGAGATGACAAAGAAAAACAGCTCAATTGCTATAACACCCTTATATAGGTTGTCTTGGGCTGGGTTGCACGAATCGGCGTCGCGCCGATCCGATTTCGGGGCCGAATCGGTCGGCCCCGAATCGGCCTCGGAATCGGCTGAGTTCGCTCGATTTCCGACCGATTTAAATCGGAATCGGAATCGGCCGATTTAAATAGGAATCGGTTTTTTTAGTAAATTACTAAAATACCCTAGGTATGATTTTTATTAAATTATATAAGCATGGGTAAAATGGTAATTTAGATTTAAAAACCTAAAAGGCGCTTCCGCCCCGCTTTCGCCGTCGCTCACACTGCCGCTCCTCCGCCGTGCTTCCGCCGTCCGACCTCACCTCCGCCCGACCTTCCGACCACGCCACCGCCGTCCGACCTCAGCTCCGCCCGACGTGCTGTGGAGCGCAAAGGCGACGACTTCAGGTGGAATCGGCGACTGCTCTCCGCCGTGCTTCCGCCGTTCGACCTCAGCTCCGCCGCGCTTCCGCCGGCCGACCTCAACTCCTCCCGACCTGCTGTGGAGCGCAAAGGCGACGAGTTCGGGTGGAATCGGCGGCCGCCCTCCGCCGCGCTTCCGCCGTCCGACAGTGCCGTGGAACGCAAACGCGAGTAACCGCCCGACCTTCCAACCACGCCACCGCCCTCGCAACTCCGCCTCCGATAGGTGGCCGACCGACAGCACTGCGGAGTGTGCCGTGGAGCGCAAACGCGAGTAGTTCGGGTGGAATCGGCGGCCGAACGAAAATTTGGGTAAATTTAGATTTTTTTATTGAAATTGAATGTTGTGATGTGCGAATTGTTATCTATGATGTGCTAATTGATTAATATGATGTGCAAATTGTGATGTCCAAATTAAAATTTTGTGCGGATTGATTAATATGATGTGCTAATAGATTAATATGATGTGCTAATTGACTTAATTGTGTGTGCTGCAAATTGTGATGTGCGAATATGTGCTATGTGTAAATTGTGATGTGCAAATATAGCTTGGAAGTCTTGAAAATTTGCTTGGTAGTGGTCCGATTGATGATGAATTTTTTGGTGTGCTACTGTTGATATGCTAGGGTTTTTAGGAACTGTAATTGACGGTTTTTGCAGTTAATTGTCTTTGCCTTGGTGTTCAGTTTGTTGTCTTTGTGAATGGGATACCATTTGATTGAAAATCTGCTTGGTAGTGGTCAGATTGATGGTAGTTGTAGATTCCGGAGTTCTCTTTGGCTGCAAATTTAACTACAGAGTCATTTGAAGTTATCAAAATTTTGAGATATTAGTCACAGGGAAGATGGATTTTTGATGGGAATATGGCACACCACTTGATGCATCTAAGAAGCAAGTCATCTGTAACTTTTGCGGAAAAACCATAAGTGGAGGGGTATATCACTTCAAGCAACATATTGCTGGACTCAAAGGAAATGTTGCTGCTTGTAAGAAAGTTCCTGAAGCAAATGCACAAAAAATGAAAGATTATTTCAAAGGTGTGGAAAAGGCTAAGAAAGAAAAACAAAGGATTCGAGAAGAAATAGGGTCATATGGTTTGAATGACTCAGATATGGAAGAGATGGAAGTTCGGGAGCAAAGTGTTGGGTGCTCTAAGTCAACTACGAAGAGGAAGGCACCTATTTTTGAAAGTGAAAAGAAGAATACATCGGGTCAAATGAGAATTTCTACGGCAATAGAAAAGAAAGCAAAAGAGCACTTACACACAGCCATTGCTCGATTCTTCTATCACTGTGCCATTCCTTTCCATGTTGTAGACTCGCCTTACTTTCAGAAAATGATTGATGTGGCAGGTAAATATGGTAATCAAGGGATCAAACCTCCGGGCAGAAATTCTTTGTCAGGCAATCTTCTTACTGCTGAAGTGGCTTCCATAAATGCTAGTTTAGAGGATATAAAAATATCTTGGAAGACAACAGGCTGTTCTATTATGTCTGACGGGTGGACCAATCAATCCGGTAGAACTTTGATCAACTTTCTAGTTTACTGCCCAAGAGGAATGTATTTCCTTGGATCAGTTGATGCTTCAGACAAAAAAAGTGATGCTATGTATTTGTTTAGTTTACTGGACAAAGTAGTTGAAGAAGTTGGGGAGGAAAACGTTGTGCAGGTCATCACTGATAATGCGTCGGCATACAAAGCTGCAGGGAAGATGCTAGAACAGAAGAGACCACATCTATTTTGGACTCCGTGTGCTGCCCATTGTATAAACTTGATGCTGAAGGACTTTGCAAAAATTAAGAAAGTTGAAACATGTATTATGAATGCACAGAAAATCACCAAACTTATATACAACCACTCATGGTTGTTGGCTCTTATGAGGAATAATTTCACAAATGGACATGAATTGGTGAGACCTGGGGCAACTCGATTTGCTACTCATTTTTTGACGATTGCTAGTTTCCTGGAACACAAGCAGGCTCTGAAAAAGATGTTTGTTTCTGAAATGTATTCATCATCGAAGTTTGCAAAAGATGAGGATGGAATAGCAGCTGAAAATATTGTCTTGAGTGCACATTTTTGGAAGAAGATGGAATTTGTGCATAAAACAATTGAGCCACTTGTTCGATTTTTGAGAATGGTGGATAGTGATGAAAGACCTTCGATGCCATTCGTTTATGATGAAATGCAAAAGACCATAGAAAAAATAAAAGAGGTACATGACATGAAAGTAGAGCGATACAAGTTATTTGTTGATATCATCACCAAGAGATGGGCGAATCAATTTTGTCATCCTCTTCATGCTGCAGCATATATGCTTAATCCTCAAACTGGTTATTGCCCTGACTCTAACATTGTATGCTCTTATTTGACTTACATACCTTTTATGATTTTTTTAACAATTTCATATTGCTTGTATTTGATTGAGAATAATTTTGTAGCCAAGTGAGGTGTATCGTGCATTCAATGATGTCATTTGTCGTTTGGAAGTCAATGAGGTAGCTCGATCCATGGCATCTTTGCAGGTCATGATACTATTATTTTTAATTTTCATATATAAATGTTTATGTATAACTAAATATGATTACTCATTTTGTTTTAATATTTTGTAGTGGTCCGATTTTGTATCTGCAAAAGGAGATTTTGGACATTCTCTTGCAATTACCAATAGAAAATTCCTCCACCCACGTAATATCCACCTTTCTCCAGATTTCATATTTATTGCAAGCTTATAAGTAAATCAATTTATCAAATGTAGCATCATGGTGGGAGCAACATGGTATAAGCTGCCCTGAACTACAAAAAATAGCTATTAGAATACTTAGTCAAACTTCATCATCATCGGGTTGTGAACGTAATTGGAGCACTTTTGACCAAGTACATACCAAAAGAAGAAATCGACTTGCAAGAAAGAGAGTAAATGATCTTGTATATGTTCATTACAACATGCGGGTCAAAGAAAACGAGTTGAGGTGGAGGCATAAATATGATGCAGTTAGTGAACATTTGAGTTTAGAAGACTCGTTAGATGAGTGGGTTGGAGAACGGGACAACCCATCCCCATCGGTATGTTTAAATAAAGCTTACATCACATTCATGATTTTGTGTATGAATTTTTTTGAATTGAAATGAATAGGGTATGACTTTTTTTATGCAGGATGATTTCTTTGGTACCAATGTTGGCAACAATTGTAAAACCCACGATTCGAGTTAGGGTTTTATATTCAGAACCGGTCGGGTCGACCGTTATTTTTCGAGTTGAGTCAGTTTTAGGACACGTGTACCGAGCCGATGCCAGTCGCGTGTATGAGCTATGAGGGTCATGCGTACCCAAGTATATGATGATAACGTCATGAATACAGCAGAACAGAATGAGTTATCAGATATATGAGAGTATGCCAGTCATTTTTTTTATTATTTTTATATATAATGGATCATAGAATTAGTTTTAGGCCGTTTATCACGTTAGGACGCGTTACGGGCATTTTGGGTAGGTTGATAGTTCTAGAGCATATCATTATAATATTTTGGTGTTATTTGATTTTACAGGATTTTTCCCGATTTTTATGGATTTTTTTAGGATTTAATACGACTTAGTTATTATACTTGACTCGAGCTGGAGACGAGTCAAGTCTTATTTACGAAATTGCCACCCAACCCTTTCTTCTCCACCAAACCATGCAGACCAGACGGAGTGATACCAGTGTATGCTCATCTTGGTTGATAGCCTTGCTTGAGAGTCTACCACAGCGGTAGTAGTCATGTGAGTCAAGATTAGTACTACAAATCGGTATGGGACGGCAGGTCACACACCACTGAAGAGCAAACGAGACACGTGTCGAACCTCATTATGAGTCCCCGTAGACTTGAGGAGAGACTGTGGTTCTTTGGGTCGTTTGAACCCCGCCCGTTTAGAAGTGCGTGACTAGTACAGTATCGAGAAACATATGCCTACTGTTAGCTGATTAAACTAGAGCCACTTAGGAGCCATTTCTGAGATTTATCATTGATTGACTGTTCCACAGACTGATCACCTGTGGCATAGTGAATCATGGTGATCTTAGAGACAAGTCCATAGACCTACCAAGGTTTTGGCCACCCAATATGTTACATAGGGATTTTATCTCCCCTACTATTTGCATGAGACCTTAACCTTACCATAGATAAGAGTTGTGCAGCAGAAGCGTGTGGGCCCATAACCCATAGGTCCCAGGATCCCCCGTTTACCTAGCATCAGATATTACATGTGAGGATGAGATGTCCCCATTGAGAGTTCTTGAGCAGTGTGATTAGATTTCCATGAGATTCAGCCTCCCTTCCTATAACCTAGAGATGTCAGACATAGTAGAGTTTTCACTTGAGGATCCCCACTCACCCTTGTATCAGTTCTACCATCAGTTTATCCACAGGATTGGATGAGTATACATTGACCAGAGCACATCGCACAGAGCACATGCTACAGACCAGATGCAGACTCCACAGTCCCATACAGAGTATGTTATCATACTCCTTGAGACACGCTGTGTATGTACAGGTGTTCTCGCCTCCTTTCAGCAGTAGTTAGTAGATGTATAGATAGTCACCTGAGCCATAGTATGCAGTAGAGAATAGCAGCTATCCTTGTTCTCATATAGAACAGAGTGATATATTTGACTCAGGACCGAGTCAACTAGGACCCTGTGAGCGGTCCAGTTCCTTATACCGGGACACCTGAGAGTTATATCTAGACTGGCGACAGTGAGCCGTGCAGCTCATTAGGATATCCATCGTATTTAGCAGGAGACTCATAGCAGGCCTTGAGGTGACTGTAGGACCTAGAGTAGAGTTCCTGCGAGTACATGTAGGTGACTGTTCACAGATGAGGATTAGAGGGACATGGGTAGATGCTAGCAGGTAGGTCTTACCCTCGACGTAGTTTTCCCAGGCATAGCCTAGATTAGAACCTTGCGATACTTTGGAGTATTTGCTTGACCAACCCAGTAGGCCCTTAGGGGTGATCTAGGTTTTTCCGCCGAGTTAGTAGTAGGGATCAGAACAGAAGAGCATGATGACGGTAATGTCAGAACAAACACAGGAAGTATAGAATCCAGAATGTTTGAGATGGTCAGCATCACTAGCATGACTTGCCACGTCGGCACCACTACAGTCAGTGAGGATGAATAAGATTGTTGAACTAGTAGAGGATACGACTGATATGTATCCCAGCTTCCCGGAACTAGTTTCAGTAGAACCTCCTTGAGTTAAAATTTCGAGGACGAAATTTTTATAAGGAGGGAAGGTTGTAAAACCCACGATTCGACTTAGAGTTTTATATTCAGAACCGGTCGGGTCGACCGTTATTTTTTCGAGTTGAGTCAGTTTCAGGACACGTGTACCGAGCCGATGCCAGTCGCGTGTATGAGCTATGAGGGTCATGCGTACCCAAGTATATGATGATAACGTCATGAACACAGCAGAACAGAATGAGTTATCAGATATATGAGAGTATGCCAGTCATTTTTTTTATTATTTTTATATATAATGGATCGTAGAATTAGTTTTAGGCCGTTTATCACGTTAGGACGCGTTACGGGCATTTTGGGTGGGTTGATAGTTCTAGAGCATATCATTATGATGTTTTGGTGTTATTTGATTTTACAGGATTTTTCCCAATTTTTATGGATTTTTTTAAGGATTTAATACGACTTAGTTATTATACTTGACTCGAGCCAGAGATGAGTCAAGTCTTATTTACGAAATTGCCACCCAACCTTTCTTCTCTACCCCCAACCTTTTCTCCCCCACGCCCAAACCCTAACCATCGCGCCGCCCCTGTTCGCGCGCCACCGCCGCCACGGCCGACACCGCCTGGCCGCCGTTCGACGCCGCCCAGGCTCAGCCACGGCGTCGCCATGCTGCCCCGACCAGGTCCGGCCCCAATCGGGCCGCCGTGACGCCGGAATCGCCGTGCTTAGCGCCGCGGCTAAGTTTTGGTCGCGTCGTCGATTTCGCCGCCGGCGACCTTCGCCGCCACGATCAGGTGGTCGCCTCAGACACCAGCGACCACCCAGTGACCCTCCCCGACCGGAACGGAGGCCAGCGCCGCCCAACCCGGCCGGATCTCCACACCACCACGGCCGGCCTCTGTTTTATGCATTTTCCGGCGAGCCGCCACCTCCGTTGGCCTCATCGACCTTGTAGATGAGTCGGGCTCGCCGAGCCGGTTCCAATGGTACCCTACATGACCCCTATCCAACTAGTAGATACCACCGGCAATTGTCGCCGGAAAACCACCGGAAGTCGCCGGAAAACCGCCAGCAGCTGCCGGAAAACCGCCGGAAAATCGGAATTTCTGGAATTTGCCGGAATTCACCGGATCTTCCACGGGGCTCACCCGGTGGAGCCCGATCGAGCTTCGGACGCCGATGAGCGCCGAATTTGAGCTTCGAGACGCGCGACGGAACCCTAGCCGTCGCCGATTGTTGACGACGAGAGGTATAATTACCTCCGATTTGATTATTTAAAATTGATGATTATTGTTAGCATAGCGTGCTAGGGTTGATTAATTATCATGATTAATGTCTTGACCATGAATAAAGTAAAGATGTGCATGATGAGATTATTAGTTAATGAAGTAAGTGATCTAATGAGATGAATTGTGTATGAGCATGTTAATCTAGTACGATGCAACTTAGAAGAACAGAATAAAATATGGTATGAATAGTTTGAGTTAGGATTATTTACTCTTATAATTATCTAATTGTTATTTTGATGGATGATCTTGTGGTTGCATTGTGTGTGATTCTTTGATTTTGATGCATCATGTAGTTAGTGGGCGTTAGTATTTAGTTTTGATGTGTAGGTACGGAGTAGGAGCTCGCCGCCTAGGCGCGATGACACGCTTGGAGCTTCTACCAGGTCCGTTTAGGACTCGTCTCTGATTTACTCTTTCTATTGTATGTTTAATTTATTGCCTGCAGGACGGGTTAAGTGGCGTTTTATCGGATCCCACTTAACTCGGGCCATTTAACCGAACATTTTCCGGATTAATAACCCCTCGAGGATGAGATCCCTCGAGGATGATTTCGAAACCAAGATCCACCACAAGTTGCCTTCGGGCCTATTATCTAAATCCCTACCCAGCCCTATATATATAGTAGTTTTCGCGTTTTTAGTGAGACGAGAGACGGAGAAATCGACTTCACGTACCATGCAGAGGATGCCGTGACAGTCAAAGCGGGCTCTGGATTAGTGCCAGCGGACTGTTCCATTCCCGAGGGATCCTGACAACTCCGCGTTTGAGTTCCTTACACGCGGAGAACGTGGAGGTTTACGGGTACTGTTTAGTACAGCGCATGTCCGGACTTGTGGTTCAAAGGGTACTAAAGGCGACTGCCTGAGAGTACTCGGCCTTCGTGCTCAAGGCCAGGAGAAATATGGAGGTAAGGAGAGGGCTTAGGATAAAGTTCATGAGAAGTACTAAAAAAGATGTGCCGACAGTGGCACAGTACTAGTAGCAGATCAGTTAGTTCGGGATGCTACCGGGTCTGCAGCCCAGTGGCTCCTCAGTAGTGCCCTTCAGAGTGTTCTTGAGGAAGTATATGGTTTTTTTCATATGAGAGTTTGCTCTCATAGCCAGCTTGTTATAGTTATTTTATTTTCCGGACTAGTAACATTTGTTACTGACGTGTTTTTATACTATATGTAGGTAATAATCATGAGTTGGAGGAGCCAGCTTGGACGGAGGAGCAATGAGGTCTTGTACACACACACATGTTAAATTTCTGAATGTTTAATATTGTATTATTATGTTATTATATTGTGAATGACATGAGTAAATGTTTGAGCATGATGATATGATGTGAATGAAATGCTAAGACACGATAATAGAATGCAAAATATGATCAGAGTTGAGCAGCGGAAGCGTAGTGGGTTGAGACCCGAGTTTCAGAATGAATACGTTATAAATGAGATTTTGTGTGATTGTTAATGCATGTCGATATATTTGTATATATATTATTTTGACAGGGTGGGCCCATAATTGCACTTTTAGGGGAGACCCTGTTAGTTTTACTTCAGAATTTTCATCGATTTTGCTCGTAATTGTGATGGTGTGAAATTTAATTTGCATGTCATTCGTGTAGTACCATGTTAGGATTTTGTGCATGCATTCATTCATGACAAATCGTATCTTCATCTTAAGACGCCGAGATTGGATCCGCACGAGTTAGGTTCGCGTTAGCCGACCTAACCGGGGCCTGTAACATGCCGGTTTGGTTCACGAGTGTGAACCGGATTTGGGGTGTTACAACAATGATGGTGCAGATGAAGAGACCTTTGTAGCAAATGAAAGTGGCAACACATTGAAAAATGCAATTGGATCGTGTTCTACTACGTCTGATGTTTTTTCTTTGCCTCCTCTTCCTAGTGGACAAAATGTTGATATTGATGTACATATTGACTCCCAACATAATTTGTCTTTGCCTCCTGAACCTGAGGGACTTCATATGAGTGGGAGTTCTATGCCTCGTTTTACGCAGGGGTCTCGTGTTAATGCAGATGATAGTTCTACTATTCCGATTGGTGATAATGATTCGGATTCCGAAGATGATTCAGATGATGAATTAGATGATTTAGTATTAAGCACTAAGTAAAATTGTGTTGAGCATTCATTTTGTGAACTTGTATTAATGACTTGTTGTTATTATTTGATAGAACACAGATGATGATATATGAACATTGTGTATATACTTATGACATTGTGGTATTCTGATGATAAATTTTGATGCTCTTTTAGGTATGTAATTATATGAAATTGTGTTCATTACATAAAGAATATGTTCTTCAGGTTTGCTCTTATTTGAATTACATAAAGAGTGTGTTCTTTCAGGTATGACTCTACCGTTGTATTGTCATAATTACATACCTTTATGATTGTTGTATAAATACTTAAATTTGTGTATTTATGTTGAGAAATTATATAATTATGTATTTCAGGTATTTCTGTTATGAGTTGGCAAATTTTTGTATATGACCGATTTGGACCGATTCAGGCCGATTCAACTGAACCGATTCCTGGCCGATTCAGACCGATTCCGATTCCCTGGAAAACTGATTCCGATTCCGATTCCGATTCATGCACCCATGGTCTTGGGAAACAAAGATGCAATTAAAGAAATTACGTATAACTTTTCTTGGACGTCAATTTAATATGGAATAACATTGGTAAGTTTTTTTTCCAAATATTAGAACTCTAATTGTAAGAAGAAGAAAATTGGAGGAGGAAAATTGTTTATAGGGAATTTGGTCGTTATTCATAAATTTTCTTTCATAACTATAAGCGAAAGATTTAAATTTTAGCTTTTAAAAATAATTTATGAAAGATGTAGAAGAGTTAGAAAATATATAGGAGAGAAAGGCAGTGCTGGAAATTAAAAAATATTATATAAAAAAAGTTAGAGGAAAATCGTAATTTGATAAGCGCTTCAGTCACCTGTCATGGCTATACTCGTGGCAGATTGGCCACGACAATAGTCGAAATACCTGATATTTTTTAAAAAATATGGCAACACCGTGGCAAACCGGTGATAATAGTTCTTTTAAAAAAAATTTTCCTTGCTGTGGTTGAAACTATGAAAAACCCATTGCTAGATCCTATTTAATAATATATGCAATGGGAACAATTTAGCCATGTCAACATTAAAAATATCTAGAAATTGAAAAGAAATAACAATGCCACAACTGTTGCCACGGTAAGCTGTGCAATTATTTTTGGGCAGGATTTTTGACATCCAAACATTTTTAAAAAAAATTTAATGTGCATGTGGCTATTAAATAGCCTTGTGTTTCAACATATGGGCATTAAGGGCCGGGTAAATGGTCGCGTGTACTATGCGTTCATTTTGCAACCGTGGTCTTTGCCACCAACCTCTACCAAGCCTCTGCCTTGGCATCAGCCCTGCCTCCATTGGCCACTCTTATGCTACCAATCTCCCTCTACACCCATCTTCCTATACTGCCTCTCTCCATCATTGGCCGCCAAGCTTCATGTTGGCACTGCCTCTACCCCCCACAGTGTAACACCCCAATCCGGTTTACTCTAAACCCGGACAAGAACTGTTACAAAAGATTAAACTACTTGTAAACTGATTAAGTTGGTTGACCCAGAACCTAAACGGCTATGACATAACCCTTTCGACGTCTTAAGATGGAGCATGATGCTAATGCGCAAACAATAAATGAATGAGATACAAAACCCGAACAGGATATTACGTGAATGTCATGATGATAGCCACACACAAAAATAATTAAAATAGCAACAAAATTCATAAAACCTTTGGAATAAAATGGATAGAGTCTCCCCTAAAAGTGCAATAAGGGGACGACCTGTTAAAACACAGCACAATATAGTATATATATAAAACAATAATTTATATCAAAATAGAATTCAAATTATCCACACATATTGTAATTGGCATCTCGCCCACCTGCAATTCATGCTCATCATGTTTTTGTTCATTTCCAACTCAACATAGCTGATCATTCCTGGACATTAGAACATTTCCAAGCATATTAAAACAAGGCATAGCAAGCCTCACAAACACATGCATATATACACAAACATGTAAATCTAATACAACAGCCAATCACATCACATCTTACGCAAAAGCCAGCGCGGCGCTAGGTATGTGTGTGCAATGCAAATGCTAATCCTTCGTCAAGGCTGGCATACACCATTCATCGTCCTTACCTACATATAGTAGAAAAATATCAACAACGGGTGTCACTAGTTCGGAAATAGCTAGTATCAAACTGGAACATGAGAGCAAACTCTCATGGAATGCAAACAATCATATATCTTCCTCTAGAACTCTCATAAGGGCAACTACAAAGGAGTTTTAGAGCAGCTGACTCAATAGCATCCTGATCTATCTGATACTGTGCCACTCACGGCACTTATTTTTCAGTACTTCACATAAAACTTTATCCTAAGCCCTCTCCAAACCTCCATATTACTCCTGGCCTTGAGCACGAAGGCCGAGCACTTTGAGGCAGTTGCCTTTAGTACCCATTAAACCATAGGTCCAGACATACGCTGTACTAAATAGTGCCTGTAAACCTTTACGTTCTCCGGGTGTGAGGAACTCAAACGCGAAGTTGTCAGGATCCCTTGGGAATGGAACAGTCTGCTGACACTAATCCAAAACCCGCTTTGACTGGCACGACATCCGCTCATGGCACGTGCAAGTCGACTCATCTTCTCTTATCTCATTAAAAACTCGATAAAACTATTTATAGGGATGGGTCGGGATTTATTATAATAGGCCCGAAGGCAACTTGAGGTGGATCTCATTTTCAAAAACAAGCTTGAGGGATCTCATCCTTGAGGGTTATTAATTCCGAAAACAAAATGACCAGATGGCACGTGTTAGGTGGGGTCAGATAAATCATCGACTTGACGCATCCTACGATCAATAAATAAAATCACCGATAGAGTAGAGCGATAAAACCTAAGAAGTGTGTCCTAACGGACCTGTCAGAAGCTCCAAGCACAATCTCGTGCCTAGACGGCGAGCTCCTACAACGAACCTACATAAACATAACTATTTACTAACACCCATACATATATGATGCACACCTATATAACTAATATATCCACATGCATACACTAATCTAATCAAACATGACAATCATCTCAACAATCACACTAAATCTCTAATTGTCAAGCATGTTAATAATTTTATGATTTCCTATGTTAGTTATTACCTAACACTTTTAATTCCAATTTCAAAGTATACCTATTCTAATTAGGTGACAATGGTTTAACCAATTTAGTCCATTTAACTTAATACTAGGATGCAAAAACCTAATTCATGCAAATTCATAAATTAACTCGTTAACAAACATTTAATTAACTATTCCATGGTTTACTAACAATTCCATTAGCAAGCATTTACATCACGCAACACAATCTATGCTAATCATCACATGTTTATCATAATTCACAATTAATTAAACTAAAATCATGAAGTTAATAAAATTAATTTCAATACGCTACCATGACCACAACATGTATGTAATAATTCTAAACAAAGAAGGAAGAACCACCTCACGATCGGCGCTGAAATCGGTGCCGACAGACAAAGGTGGTGGAGGTGCGTTGGCGATTTCCGGCATTGCGACGGCTGGACGGTGGCCGGGCATGGTCGGGGCGGCAAGGCGACGGCACGGCCGGGCTGGGCGGCGTCGATCGGCAGCGAGGTGGCCTCGGCGGCAATGGCAAAAGTCAAGGGTGGCGACGGTGAAGATGTCGGGAAGCTGTAAACATAATGCTGTAAACTGTAATCGTGGTTGGAAACTGGAATACCTGGTCCAGAAGCTGGCTGCTCGGACAACTCGGGATACCTCCTCTTGATCTCGTCCTCACGCTCCCATGTAGATTCTTCAACTCCACGTCAATTCCACTGCACTTGTACTAAGGGAACCTGCTTACGTCTGAGGGTCTTCACTTGGCGATCAACTATCCTCATTGCGTCCTCAGGATATGTCAGGTGAGGATGGAGTTCTATCCCTTGGAAACTGATCACGTGGGAGTTATCTGGGTGGTACTTCTTCAATAAGGACATGTGGAATACTAGGTGTACGGCTGATAGGTGAGGAGGCAATGCCAAGCGATAGGCTACCTGACCTGCATGTTCTAGAACGTCGAATGGTCCTATGTACCGTGGGCTAAGCTTCCCACGCATACCAAACCTCATGTTTCCCTTGGTTGGTGACACCCTGAGAAGAACATGTTCTCCGACCATGAAGTGAACCTCATGTCAACGTTGATTAGCGTAGCTTCTCTGTCGGTCTTGAGCTGACCTCACTCTCTTTTTAATCCGCATAACCACATCCTGTGTCTGCTGAACCATCTCTGGTCCAACTATCATCGGCTCACTACCTTGTACCCAACACATTGGGGATCTGCATAGCCTACCATATAGAGCTTCAAATGGTGCCATCGCAATGCTAGCCTAGTAACTATTGTTGTAAGCGAATTCCACCCAAGGCAAATGCTCTACCTAGTCGCCTCCAAAATCTAGCATACAGGCCCTAAGCAAATCCTCATGAATCTGAATAGTTCTTTCGAACTGCCCATCTATCTGAGGGTGGAAAGCGGTACTGAACTTCGACTCTATTCCCATGGCTGCCTGAAAAGCTCTCCAGAAATGGGATGTAAACCGTGGGTCTTTGTCTAAGATGATCTCCAACATAACTCCATGTAGTCATACTATCTCATCCTAATACAAGGTTGCCAAAGTGGATAATGGGTAATCCATTCTAATAGGGATAAAATGTGCAGACTTCGTTAGTCAATCCACTATTACCCATGCTACGTCTCTCTACTGGCGGTTCTTAGGCAGACTGACTACAAAATCATAAGCTATACTCTCCCACTTCCACTCTGGGGTCTTCAGTGGCTGTAAGGTCCCACTTGGGCGCATGTGTTCAGCCTTCACCTATTGACAGACTAAACAGCTGGCTATGGTGTCAAAAACCTCGCTCTTCAATCCTGGCCACCAATAAGATCACTGAACATCGTGATACATCTTCACTCCACCGGGATGCACTGTGCACCTCGAGGTGTGGGCATCGTGAAGAATAATCCTATGAAGTCCGGGATACTCAATCACGTTCGGAATGAAAAGACGTCCTCTCAAACTGACCAGTCCATTTGCATCTTTGACCAAATCTCTGTGAACTCCCTACTCTAACCATTGAGTCAACTGTTTATCCTCATTCTGTGCAGCTCTAATCTGCTAAAAAATACTCAGCTGAATGGAGAGTCTAGCAATCATTCCAACTAACTGCCTCTGGTGTGTATCAATCGGAGTCACTGAAACTGCTGCCATCCCCACTGAGTCTCAAACTGCCCTGCTACCTAAGGCGTCTGCTACTACATTCACCTTGCCCTCATGATATGAGATATCGATTTCATAATCAGACAACAACTCCAACCATCTCCTCTGTCGGCTGTTCAAATCTTGTTGTGTGAAGATATACTTCAGACTTTTGTGATCAGTCAAAAGTCCGAAGGGAGTCCCATAGAGGTAATGTCTCCATATTTTGAGGGCAAAAACTACTGCTGCAAGTTCCAAATCATGAGTAGGGTAGTTATGCTCATGCACCTTCAGCTGACGAGATGCATATGCGATAGCCTTATCTCTCTACATCAAAACACAACCAAGGCCAATCCCTGAGGCATCTGTGTAGACTACAAAGTCATTATGCCCCTCTGGTAATATAAGAACTGGCGTCAAAGTCAATCTCTCCTTCAACGTCCTGAAACTCTACTCACACTCGTCAGTCCATACAAAATGTTTGTCTTTCTTAGTCAGCTACGTTAGAGAAGCTGCTATGGAGGAAAACCCCGTATGAAACGACGGTAATATCCTGCTAGACCAAGGAAACTCTGTATCTCAGAAGGTGTTCTCGGTTGTCCCCACTGTACAACTGCCTCTATCTTCATTGGATCCACTGAAATCCCTGCTGCTAATATAATATGCCCTAAGAAGTTGACTTCTGAAGCCAAAAGTCACACTTCGTAAATTTTTCGTACAATCTGTGCTCTCTTAGGGTTTGGAACACCGTACGGAGATGCTGCTCATGTTCTTTCCTCAATGAGGAATACACCAAAATGTCATCTACGAAGACTATTACAAATCGATCCAAAAAGGGACTGAACACTCTGTTCATTAGGTCCATGAATGCTGCTGGAGCATTTGTCAATCCGAAGGGCATAACCAACAATTCATAGTGTCCATACCTCGTTCTAAATGCAGTCTTCGGAATATCCTCTGCTCTAATCCTCAACTGGTGGTAGCTGGATCTCAAGTCAATCTTTGAAAAGACCGTTGCTGAGCTCAACTGGTCAAATAGATCATCAATGCGAGGAAGAGGGTATCTATTCTTAATGGTCACATGGTTTAGCATCCTATAATCGATGCATAAATGCATGTTTCCATCCTTCTTCTTCACAAACAACACCGGTACTCCCCATGGTGACACGCTCGGTCGGATAAAACCATGATCCATCAGTGTCTGCAATTGCTCTTTGAGCTCTCGGAGTTCCAGTGGTGCAATCCTATATAGGGTTCTAGAGATGGGTGCTGTCCCTGGCATCAAATCAATAGCAAAATCAACCTCTCTCAATCCGGTGATCTCATCTGAAAAGACGTCCAGAAACTCCCTGACAACTGGAATCTGCTCAACATTGGGCTTGTCCCCTGAGCCATTCTGTTCTGCCAACACCAAAGCGGCCATCAACAACTCACAGCCTCTGTCCAACTGTCTCACTGCATTTTGATAGGAGATCCAGCCTCTCTCTCTGTTTCTGCCCTGACCCTGGAAAAAGAAAAGACGCCTTCCGTGTCGAAAAGTCACCATCTTCTTCCAGCAATCTATTAGAGCTCCTTGCTTGGACATCCAATCTATCCCGAAGATCACATCGACCTCTGTCATCTTGTCACGATAGTTGTGCCGGCTAATGCCTCTTCAACTGTGGCTGCATACATCCTCACCGGTTGTTCCATCGGGCATGCCATGCTCTTAAACATGCCAATCGCTGATGAAATCCATAAGAAAACCTCTTCTGCATCTGGCTTCCCTAGGAAAGAGCGCCCTCCATTTTTCACAAATTGCTCGTACTGCCAGAATCTACCATCTCTTACTTCT
This sequence comes from Piper betle, assembly GCA_033002965.1. Classification (NCBI taxonomy): domain Eukaryota; kingdom Viridiplantae; phylum Streptophyta; class Magnoliopsida; order Piperales; family Piperaceae; genus Piper; species Piper betle. The sequence continues at coordinate 4,749 of JAURVB010008571.1, read as the reverse complement.
GCAGATCTGTTTGAGCCCTCGCCTATCTCAAACTGTGGTAACGGCAACATTGCCACTGCCGGTATACTACTCCTTGTTGTCTGCCCACTACTAGCTCCAAGGGGTCCACTGTCATGAATGCCCATCCCAATCTGAAGAGGAGCAATCAGGGGAGCTGTAGGGATGGTCCCCTGCTGCGCTGATGGAGGAGGAGGAGGCGGCGGGTAGCCCATAGGAGAAGTGGCCTCTCCTCGTACTCCATCATCTCCTAACGACCTCTTCTCAACTCGGGCTATGGAGAGGGCTATCTGACAGAGCTCTCTCCTGAACTCTTCCTGGCTCTCTTGTATCTGCCTCTGTGTCTCTACCAATTGGGTAATGATTGCATCTCTCTCAGTCTGGGGACTACGAGAACTACGGTGGCTAGTCGAGGCACGCACATTGGCTTCTCCTGACGGTGGTTGAGCTCTCGGCCTACTAGATGCTGTCTCGCTAGGCGCACGACTAGGACTAGTATGCCTGGGAGGAGAAGGAGATGGATCCCTGGTCTGAGTCCTGCGAGTTGCTCTAACCATGGTGACTGACACTCACTACTCAAACCTGTGCACACTGTCATTCAACTACGTGGTGAAAAATCTGTAAACTGAAATGAGTAAATTAGGAAAACATACCTGCCGGCTTGACTCGGAGTAGCTTTGCACACACATGACCTGTAATGGCATCTTCCATCTTAATCGATCAAGAGTTAGCTCTGATACCAATCTTGTAACACCCCAATCCGGTTTACTCTCAACCCGGACCAGAACTGTTACAAAGGATTGAACTACTTGTAAACTGATTAAGTTGGCTGACCCAAAACCTAAACGGCTACGACATAACCCTCTCGACGTCTCAAGATGGAGCATGCCGCTAATGCGCAAACAATATATGAATGAGATGCAAAACCCTAACAGGATACTACGTGAATGTCATGATGATAGCCACACACAAAAATAATTAAAATAGCAACAAAATTCATAAAACCTTGGAATAAAACGGACAGAGTCTCCCCTAAAAGTGCAATAAGGGGACGACCTGTTAAAACACAGCACAATATAGTATATATATAAAACAATAATTTATATCACAATAGAATTCAAATTATCCACACATATTGTAATTGGCATCTCGCCCACCTGCAATTCATGCTCATCATGTTTTTGTTCATTTTCAACTCAACATAGCTGATCATTCTTGGACATTAGAACATTTCCAAGCATTTCTAAAACAAGGCATACAAGCCTCACAAACACATGCATATATACACAAACATGTAAATCTAATACAACAGCCAATCACATCACATCTTACGCAAAAGTCAGCGCGGCGCTAGGTATGTGTGTGCAATGCAAACGCTAATCCTTCGTCAAGGCTGGCATACACCATTCATCGTCCTCACCTACATATAGTAGAAAAACATCAGCAACGGGTGTCACTGGTCCGGAAATAACTAGTATCAAACTGGAACATGAGAGCAAACTCTCATGGAAAGCAAACAATCATATATCTTCCTCAAGAACTCTCATAAGGGCAACTACAAAGGAGCCGTTAGAGCAGCTGACTCAACAGCATCCTGATCTATCTGGTACTGTGCCACTCACGGCACTTCTTTTTCAGTACTTCACATAAAACTTTATCCTAAGCCCTCTCCGAACCTCCATATTACTCCTGGCCTTGAGCACGAAGGCCGAGCACTCTCAGGCAGTCGCCTTTAGTACCCTTTGAACCACAAGTCCGGACATGCGCTGTACTAAACAGTACCCGTAAACCTCCACGTTCTCCGGGTGTGAGGAACTCAAACGCGGAGTTGTCAGGATCCCTCGGGAATGGAACAGTCCTGCTGGCACTAATCCAGAGCCCGCTTTGACTGGCACGACATCCGCTCATGGCACGTGCAAGTCGACTCATCTTCTCTTGTCTCACTGAAAACTCGATAAAACTATTTATAGGGCTGGGTCGGGATTTATTATAATAGGCCCGAAGGCAACTTGAGGTGGATCTTATTTTCGAAAACAAGCTCGAGGGATCTCATCCTCGAGGGTTATTAATTCCGAAAACAACCGACCAGATGGCACGTGTTAGGTGGGGTCCGATAAATCATCCACCTGACACGTCCTACGATCAATAAATCAAATCACCGATAGAGTAGAGCGATAAAACCTGAGAAGCGTGTCCTAACGGACCTCTCAGAAGCTCCAAGCGCAGTCTCGTGCCTAGACAGGCGAGCTCCTGCAACGAACCTACATGAACATAACTATTTACTAACGCCCATACATATATGATGCACGCCTATATAACTAATATATCCACATGCATACACTAATCTAATCAAACATGACAATCATCTCAACAATCACACTAAATCTCTAATTGTCAAGCAAGTTAATAATTTTATGATTTCCTACGTTACTTATTACCTAACACTTTTAATTCCAATTTCAAAGCATACCTATTCTAATTAGGTGACAATGGTTTAATCAATTTAATCCATTTAACTTAATACTAGCATGCAAAAACCTAATTCATGCAAATTCATAAATTAACTCGTTAACAAGCATTTAATTAACTATTCCATGGTTTACTAACAATTCCATTAGCAAGCATTTACATCACGCAACACAATCTACGCTAATCGTCACATGTTTATCATAATTCACAATTAATTAAACTAAAATCATGAAGTTAATAAAATTAATTTCAATACGCTACCATGACCACAACATGTATGTAATAATTCTAAACAAAGAAGGAAGAACCACCTCGCGATCGGCGCTAAAATCGGTGCCGACGGACAAAGGTGGTGAAGGTGCGCCAGCGGTTTTCCGGCGACTGTGCCGGCAATTTTCCGGCTTCCGGTGTTTTTCAGGCGACTGCTCTGGCGGGGCAATCGGAGGTTGGGGTTAGCACCGTCTCGGTGAGCTTGACCCAATGGCGGTGACAACGAGGGCAGCCGCGGCGGTGATGGCCACCAACGGCGGGGTCGAGTGCGGTCGGGGCGGTCGGTCGCTCCGATCAGACCCACGGCTGGCCTCGACGGCGGTGCTAGGTAAGGGGGAAAGGTAGGGGAAGTTGAGGGGAGAGCTTCGTCGTCACGGCGGTGGCGGTCCGGCGCAGACGGCAGCAGAATCGCTTCGGGAACGGCCGTGAAATCGAGGGCGATTTCCGGCGTCGCGACAGCTGGACGGTGACCGGGCGTGGTCGGGGTGGCAAGGCGACGGCACGGCTGGGCTAGGCAGCGTCGATTGGCGGCAAGGTGGCATCGGCGGCGGTGGCAAAAGCTCAAGGGCGGCGGCGGTGAAGATGTCGGGTTTGGGGGAGGGAGATGAGAAGTATAGAGCGGTGGCAAAGTTGTAAATAAGACTTGACTTGACACCGGCTTGAGTCAAGAATAATAACTAACTCGGAATAAATTCCCAAAAAATCCAAAAAAATTGAGAAAAATCCCATAAAATCAAACAAAACAACACAACATCCAAATGACATGCTCGTATAACTAATAACCCACCCGAAGACCATCTAACGCGTCCTAATGCGTTATTCAGCCTAAACTAATTCTATGGTCACAACATGAAAAAATAAAAATCAACTGTATACTCTCATATCTACTGATAACTCAGTCTGCTGATGCGTATCTGACGCTATCATCGATACTTGGGTATACATGAACCCTCATAGCACGTGTACACGGTCGGCCTCGGCCCCGCACATGTGTTCTGAAAGCTGAACTGACTCGAACCACGGTCAAACCGACCGGCTAACGACTATAAAACCCTGACTTGAGTCGCGGGTTTTACACACAGCTAGCCTCCCCTCTATCGCCAGCCTCTCTGCCCTTCGCGGCACATCCCTCATTCGTTGGCTGCACCTCCATCTGTTGCCGATTCTTGCATCCCCACTGTCGCCGACGCCTTCCCCCCACCTCCAACGATGCCTCCTTTTGTTGCCAACCACCATCTCTGCTGTAGAGAATATAATTACGTAAATTAAAAATATAAAGATAATAATAATAATAGTATAATAATAATAGTAATATAATAATAATAATATACACACTTATGATATTATATATATATAGATAATTTTTATATTATTTTATATTTATTTTTAATTTTTTTGCCATGGGATATCCACGGCTTAACTATGGTTGAAATTTTAACACGAGCGAACCATGGCAATCTTGTGGCCATTGTTTAAAATTAGATCCTTCCATAATTGTCACGGGTCATCATTTACTTCTACGTTATACCGTGGATGTTTTTTGCTATGGCTTACAATAATGCTAGGCGCTACCGTTCATATTGTGGCCATTTGTAACATTCGAAAAATGTCACCAGCGACCGTACCGTTCGCTAATTTACTTAATTTGGTTAAGCCGACCTAGATCTACCCTCGGTGTCTCTAAATAGTTATGCAACATGCAACACATGGATGTGATGTTTGGGATCTAACGTTATCCTATATGCGTGTTATGATATGTAATCAAGTACACAAACAAACCAAACAAATGAAAAGTTTAAAGAAAATAATTAATTTTTAAAACAAAGCATGCATCATCACCCCTAAAAGTTGTAAAGACCCGGAATATATATATATATATATATATATATATATATATATATATATATATATATATGTATATATTCGATGCGGTGGGATCGAACGTTGGTATCCATGAATTTATTTAAATTATTTACCCGCTACCCGGTTAATTATCAATTACCCGGTCAAGTG